>JEMP01000132.1:0-60468 GCA_000738655.1 Venturia pyrina ICMP 11032 | reverse complement strand
TAACGATATTACGACCTAGGTCTAAGACCTACCAACATGTACTTCACTCTTCTTGAATCTGGTAAGCTCTCGATCAGGTATATCTTCTAATCCAGTTCGCTCTTAGAAAGTATTATTCCAGCCTAGAAGCGCCTCCGTCCATGCTAGAAGAGAGGTCTAATCAAAGAAGATCTTTCTATTCCGCCGTCCTCGTATGAGATTGATGCTGACGTTGCAATTGAAGCTCATCTGCTTGCGTCCCATTCCGAATATTGTATCGTTATCCTCGGGCCCATCGCAGCCAGCGCGACATAGCCCGCACCACATCTCTGGAAAGGTATGGTGTCGAACTTCAGCAAAACCGCCCTGGATACGCTTGGACGTAATGATACGATCGCCTGATCTGTCTTTCCAAATAGCAGAGAAGAGATGCTTTAGAATTCGTTTCGTCCGTTTCCCTCGGAAATGACGATGGCTTTGCTATAGATGGAAGCCTTTCGCTCGCTGTTGGTTCTGTGCTGAACAGGACAAGCGTGCAGACTGGATTTTGAAAGAAAAAGCGGCGCTCTACTAGCCAGGTCTCTAGATTTGATCATATGCAATTGATAACGATCTTTGTTGAAGTGAGAATGGTTTAAATATATTAGGGCGATAGATTGGAGTTTTGGCGAAAAATCAGTCCTTGGAGAGTATCTCAGCACGCTAGTCTGAACATATCGCAACGACAACGCCTCACGTGCGCCTGTCTTACCATTACCTTACGGACGGTATACAACTTCGTCGATTATACAAAGTTGTTCAAAGGGAACCTCAACGTCATCATTTCACTTCAAGTGAAAGTTGTCGGCACAAATCGGGCTCTTTGGACCGCTTGATCTCAAGCAGCAATCCTTGAGTCCAAATCTCTTGAGCATACCTGTCATCTTCATCCTGCATGGGTACCACATCTCTCAGCAGCAATATCTCATTTAAAATAAGGATGTTTGAATGTATGTTTTGTCCTGAAAAGAGCTCATCCATCAATGCTTCGAGAAGAAAAGCAACAAGGGCCGTTGCGCCCATACCATCTGAATAACCATTTGCCATTCGTCCATGAACGAACAGGTGAGTGGTAAGTATCAAACAGAAGAGATGGTGCGACTCGGGATCGAACTGAGAACGTCAGAAAAATCCGAGAGTCCAGGTATTCAGGGGTCCAGTCCAGGAAGGGGGAGTCCACGGGTGAACCGCAGCACCGTTTGGTGCCTCGAGAATCCTAGATATGCTGTGCTAGCCAGGCCTCTCAACAGTCCGCCCAAATTTACCCGCCTGAGGTGGCCGGATGCCAGAGGGTCTGCAGACCTAGCTTCTACCGCGGCGAGCTTACCCGCCCTCAGCTTGTTCGCCCTCCCTACAGGCGAGAGGGCGGAAGTAGGGTATATATAAGGCTCCGGGAAAGAGTCCGAGATACGGATTTAAAAGCGAGATTAAAAGTAGAGTTACGGATCTAAAAGTAAGATTATAAATAGGGTATCTACTTCCTAATTAAGATAATTATATAGAAATTATTTTCTCCCGCCTACACTACCGGGCTATGCGCCGGATGCCAGAATTTACGCTACTATCTAGCGGCGGATAGTTAACCTCCCGCCTACTCGCCCTGGCCTTGCTCGTCCGCGCGGCGGACTGTTGAGACGCCTGGTGCTAGCTATTATAGTATCGCGCCTTCGATAATATAAAGACCAGGAAGAGATAGATATATAAATAAGCTATTGACAAGAGGCCGGCCCCCTACTACAGTCCTTTCAAGAAGTATGAGGATGCACCCGGACCCGGAGGTTTCCACAACATATTCGCACAAGTAATTGGAATTCCAATAAAGCCTCATCCTAGGAGTAAACCACGTCCCCGGCTGAACGAGAATAGACTGCCGCACTCTCCTCAGCTCATTCCACTCGAGAGAACTTTCTTTTCGCGAGGTTACACAAAGGATGGTGTGCGACGGATTCTCGATACTCTCTATTCTCGTTCTCCTGAGAGGTGATTTTTAACAAGTCAGACTATCAACCACCTCGAAGCATTCATCCGCCATAAGTATATGTCTCGATTCCTTCTCTTTTGACAAAAAATTCAACACTCGATTTTCACCTTATCTCTTGAACTTCAGTCAAACCCACCATGCGTCTCTTTCTCATATCTTCATCCCTCATCGCAGTCATATCTGCAGGGGTGCCGTTGATTACACAATCAGCCATCACTACCTCTCCCAACACCCTCATCACAAGCACTCTTCTCAGTACCAGTTCCTATTCCAATATCACCACCCCAGATACAACCACGTCCATAGCCGCCTCACCGACACCAACCTGCGCTCCAGGCGAAACAGCAGATAACACTTGCCTCTGGCCCTTCGGTACCGAACAACTCTGCAACGATCGTGTATGTTCCCCAATACTTAATCGTTCCAGGATTGGTAGCTGATCGAGTGCGTTTGTACAGTGTAGATACTGCTACCACGGTGAATACTCGAGTGGAACGTGTGTCTGGGAGTAAGCTCTAACCTTTAATCTACTTATCGAATAATCCTAATGAGCAATCGTAGTCGATGCGAATGCCTCCACTAGAAATTACAAATCGAGGAGATCATAGCCTTAAAATCCCCAACAATACCTCTTAAGATTCGACGCCAAAAGAAGCCAGAAAGAAGAGAGAGAAAAAACTATTCTATCGTCCTACCCAACAAGGCAAAATCCAATCAAGCAAATACGTATAGTAAAATCGCACCGACGAAATCCAAAATCGTGTCCTCCTGGTCTTGTTCCTAATACCAAACCGTCGAAATAGACAAAGGCACCCAAAATATCACACATCTTCTCATTTCCACAAACCCTTCCGACCCCCCATTTAAGCCTTCTTCACCCCAAAACCACGCTCCCAATACAAACATTTCAATTCCAGAGCTCAACAAGGCCCAGATGACGCAACTTCACAAGCAGCGGAAAAATTGGATAAGAGCACGATCGAACCTTAGAATCCCGTCTTGCGCCCATGAATTCCAGTAAAAACAACTTCACGATAATCACTATCTACTGAACACGTTGGAAAGAATCACGTATCCTCCTTGTCAAAGTGAATCATAGGAAAGAAGTGTACGAACGAACTGGAGGTATCTAACTTCAAAGAACACCCTCTGCGCTGCATCAAGAGCGATTTCAGAACATGACCCTCATCCATTCCATCAAACCGCTGTTCGACTGTCTCCACTTTCCTCCTCCTCGGCCTGGTCAGAAGTAATACTTTCATGCAGACTGGGCGTCTTGTCCCCCTTGTTCCTCCTCAAACTTCTCAGAAACCCACTACTGCGATCTTTCTCCTTCGAACTGCGTTCTTGAGCACCAGTAAGAGGACTCGCGCCGCCCTTACGATCAAACTCAAAGCTACGGCTCAAATCAGGGGTACGACTGCTGTTCAAGGAAGTTGCTTCCTCGTCAGTCTCGTCTGGGGTACCGTGTTCACCTTGTTGAGAAGACCTCTTGAAACGACCGCTTTTTTCTTTGCCAAAGCCAGGGAAATTGAACATTGAAGCTGATGATTTGCGACTAAGTTTTTGCATCAGCGTTTCTTTTTGCCCACTGACACTGGGGTCTGCCTGGGAAGGCGTCCTCGAATTCGTCTGTTCCAAAGACTCGCGAGTCTCGTTCGTGTCGCCGGTCGTGGAAATCGACCCAGCGTACTTGCGCCAGTCGTTAGCATCGGGAGTTTCCACATCCTCGAAAGTGAAAGAGGGTGGTGCAGTAGGGGTCTCGGGCACTAGGTGCTCCTTTTCTTTGCCCTTGCTTTTCTTAGTCTTGGGCTTGCTTTCTTTCTCGACCTTTTCTTTTTTATCTCGAGTAAACAAAGCGTTGATGGTGAAGCTCGGGGCAGCTGGATTGAGGCGCGGCTTCTCCGCAGACCCTGTCGAGACTTGAGAAGCCGGTCTTGTACCGATGGGTGCCAGTTTTGGTGATCGTCGTTGCATGCCATACTCCATGTCAATGCCGCCATCTAAGAACGAGTTGTCCAGGTATCCATGACTGTTGCCGTGTTGAACTGATGGCCGCCGGGATGGTAGTCGGGACCACGAGTTGGTGGCAGCAGTCGCCCAATCTGTGCCCAATGGGCTTTGTCGATGTGCGTCGCCCCAGCCAAATCGTGCTTGGGCGTCTGACGATGGTTTAGGCAAGACATGTTCAGATGAAGCCGACGATTCTGGTCGACGAGGCGACCCTGGGCGGTCTCCAACAGCATCAATAGTCCACGAGTCATTCTTACCGCTGAACATGTTGAACCTTCGTCTTGATGCAGAGAGCAGAGCAGCAGGCGGCGGATCAGAGTTTCTGGAGAATGCGCTCCCTAGGTTGCCCATCCAATTACTTCCAGAGCCACTGCCTCTTCGACCAAAGCCAAGTCGAGAAGTGTTTTCAGTCCCATCCTGGCGGGGAAATGACTGCCGTTCCGAAGGTTTCAATGTACCAAGCGCAGGGCCTTCATCTGAGAAAGTCTTTCCACGCTGTCGGCTGAATCCGAACAAGTTGGCAAATCTTGTCGAAGTATTGGCTGTGCCGTTGTTACGGAATGAGCTTGTTGTAGAATGAATGGAGCGCCCATCGCTATCCTTTGTAAAGTGAGACTCTGGACTGAAAGGTAAATGAGCCATACTGGCTTTTGGACTGGCAAACACCCGAGGTGAACCGCTCTGATTTGAGTGCGGAGAGCTTGGGTCCCCATTAGTCCGTCTCAGCGTCTGTGGAGCACCCAGACCTGGGAGTACATTGACATTGCCGGGAGACGATCGATTGCTAGAAGCGTAATAGTCGATATTGCGAGTGGGCTCCATCTCATCGCCTAGTAAGCCTGTTGGCAACGCGAAAGCCCCGGGCACCGGCGGGCTCATAGGAGCTCCAGCGGTCAATCGTTCTTCTTCCTCCTGAGTCATCCCGTTCAATCTCATGTGTTCTTGCAGTGTGGTCCCATTGTCCAAATGATCTAGGGTTCCGTTTTTCATGTTGAAAATTGGCAACGGTAATGCATTGGGAAAAGCAGGAGATATGTTGGACATACTTGCTGTGTACGGAGGCGCACTTCCGTCGCCAAATATTGGGCCTGAAGAACTCAGCTCGTTGCGCAGGCTCATGGTTCGCGACCCACGTTGACTATGGTGTCTTCCAGGAATCAATTCCAACTGCGGAGTAGAGACGAAGAGCTGAGGCTGCTCGTTTCGTCTTTGCTGCCATAGTGCCAAGTTCATTTGAGCCTCATCAGCCCACTGCTGTGCTTCGGCGAGTCTAGTAGCAACAGCCCCATAGGAAACGTGTAAGTTCTGCATGTGTTGCCGCCATTTGATGTCCTCATCCAAAGTGAAAGAGCCGGCCCCAGGCGCAATTTCAGGATACTCTTGATCAAGAAGTTCCTTCTCGGTTTCTAGATCCTTGATCTTGGTTATGGTGGTGCGTAAAGTGTCTTCAACCAGCTTGTTTCGTGCAGTCTCTTGCACATGCTCTTCCTTTAATTCGGCCAGCTTTTGGTCCGTCTCTTCACGATAGGTGACCTTGTCCACAGCCATTCTCTCAGCATCAGCATGCATAGCAACAATCTCTTGCTCCCAACGATCAATTTCGTCTCTCAATTTCTGTCTCTCCTGCTGCTTCAGCTGCAACTGCTTCTCGGCCGTCATTCTCTTGCCCTGAGCAACGCTATTTTGATTTGTAAGATCCTGGGCCTGCTTTTTGAGCGACTTGGAGGCGCCCTCTTTATCTGCCACGGCCTGCTTGAGATCATTCTTTTGCTTCGTCAAAGAAGCCTGGGTCGTTTCGTACTCTTCATCCTCCTTGGTAAGATCTCCCTCGGAAATTTCAATCTCAAAGCGCAACTTGTCGAGTTTCGATGTTAGGTCACTGATGTTCCCATCATATGCAGCTGATTCGTGATCCTCGTTGGCCAACACAGCTGGAGAGGATCGCCTTCCACCAAGACCTCTCTTTTGTTGCGATAAACTTCCACTGTGTTCTCGGTGCATGGGAGGAGGCACGGGTAAAGCGGCGGTGGGATCAGTGACCATTTTGCATGGCTGGATAGTTGGGATGACAGTCTCGTCGGTTTCGGGTGTGGTTCCAGGTTCGAGAGACTCCTGAAAAAAGTCTTTTGAGGTGGCAGATTTTGTCTGGACTCGTATGGCCTCGCTTTTGGCTTCGAAGTTTGAGGGATTGACAGCGATTACGCGAATAATGTAGTTTGTTTCGGGGCGTAGGCCAGTGACTGCAATGGACGTCTCCTGGGGAGATAGTTCGCCAACTAGAGGGTATCAGTTTGTAGCGGATGTGCAGTTTGAAAATCCACAGACCATTGACCCCGTTGATATGGATATAGTGCTTGACAGTGGTTGTTTTCTGTTGGTCGGGAGCTTTCCAGTTCAGAACAACGCCATCTGCTCGTATACCAGCTAGAGATAACGCAGGGGGGATAGGAACTTCCAGTCCCAAAAGACTGATGAGCTCATCTGAGGGTTTGGACAGGACTTGGTAGAAGCGTAGAAGCAACCTGGGGCAGGAGAGTTAGTTTGTTGCGCGTCGCGGGGATAGCACAGCAGGTGATATCTTACCAAGCTAGGGCAGAGAAAACAACAGTGGTAGTAGAATGGCCCAGGGCGAAGTGTACAAAGCGCTCCATCTCCGAGTTGGGACGGTGGGGATTGGAATAATAAGACAGGAGTGGACGGGCGAGGAAGAGCAGAAACTCTTCTGAAGGCATAGGCACGATCTCCATAGGTAGCGGCAAACAAGCAGGGAATGTGACACTTGGTGAGAGCGAAAATGCGACGAGTGCAAAGTGATCAAGGCTCAGGACATGATGGAATGCGACGGATTCTTCCGGAGAAGCGGGTATCTCTTGGGGAGATGGAGATGGAGATGGATATCAGTACAGTCCTTCTTCCTTGTCCGAGTGGGTGTGTGTGTATAGAGTATGGTTCGCCAAGCATGGGTTTTTGTTGATCGTCTCTAGGAATAAACCAAATCAACGTAAAACAAGGACACCAAGGACAACGGGAAACGAGCCTCAGCTAGACAAACGGCCGGCGGGTTGCTGGCTAGCATCAAGTGTTGCAGCCAGCGAGAGCATCAAGTGTGGCAGCCAGCTTCTAGTATTACTGTACACAGTAGGTCTTATAGCCAGCTTCTACCTCCTAGCATCGGATCTTAGTCGGTACAGCTACTAGTAGCTTCTAGCAACAAGTCTTGCAGCCAGCTTCTGGTATTACTCGTACCTCCGTAGGTGTTATAGCCAGCTTCTAGTACTAGGTCTTATAGCCGGCTTCTAGCATCAGGTCTTGCAGCCAGCTAGAGCCTCCGGGCATGCTTGATTCGCTGGGGGCGTAGTTCTAGAGTAAGTCTTGGTGTATACTGTGTATATTCTCCGCCATGTGATTGATGTACCCGTAGAAGTCAGGCTCTGGGGAAGGGGAAGGGGAAGGGTATATCGTTGGAAGAAGAATAAAACACAGTCCCCATCCCCCATACCTACTAGGAGCACTCATATCCCACCCATCCTCCCTCACCTGTGCTTCCCCATATTCGCATTGCTTTTCTACGTTTCAAGCATCCATAATCAGGCCACCTCCCCCACACCCTAGAACTACGGAGTATCATCTCCACTGCCAGCTTCTGACAAGCTCCAAGCCTCGCGCCCAGCCCTACCGCGTCCTGACCTGCCGCGATAATCCACACACCCTCCGGACAGCTGCTACTGCAGGAACATAACGGACAATACGACAAGAGGAGAGCAGCCCACCCGCCATTCCCGCCTCCCACACCAGGGCCAGAGCATGCAATACGTGCGGAACACGTTTGGCTCCGTGAGGGATGCCTACAACTCGTTGAATCCCGCCACTCTCAGCGGTGCTATCGACGTCATTGTCGTTGAGCAAGAAGATGGTATGGCATATGCTTTTGGAGTAGGCTCTTGATCCCACAAACGCTCACGATATATCAGGATCCCTCGCATGTTCGCCTTTCCATGTGAGGTTCGGCAAGTTCTCGTTGTTGAGGCCTTCAGACAAGAAGGTCAGCTCAGCACCTACCCACACTGGGCATACAACCACCTAACAATCGCAAAGGTCGAATTCACTGTCAACGATGCGAAACAGAACTTCTCCATGAAGCTCGGGGAGGGAGGAGAGGCCTTCTTCGTCTTCGAAACTTCTGAGAACATTCCTCGCGCATTGCAGACCTCCCCATTATCCTCCCCAACAACGAGCCCAACTCCGTACCCGACCGAGCTTACAACTTCCCTGGAACTTTCGGATCCAGAACCACTCGATATTGCTACGGAAACACAGCGTGGGAGGAGTGAATCACCAGCGGATGGGCTTGGGATATTATCGTCGCATGCCAAATCCCAGAGTGATGCTGGTTGGTCTTGGAAGTCAGATCAGATCAAAACTGAACACTGACGTATCACAGGTGATTCGACTCCTCGTGCGGGCTCAGGCTCTCCTGAGATATTTGCGCAGCGGCCAGTCTCTGCCGATTGGTCTGGGCTTGTAGACCGACCCAACCCCAATGGACGATCTATTACTGACGAACTTCTTCTATCGACTAAGAAAGAGCTGGGACATACCTGGGACAAGGCAAAATCAGAACCTCCAGAAGAACCTCCAGAAGACTATGGCTTACCCCGGTCGCAAAGCCCTCCCCCAGTCCCGATCGAAGAGGCTGTCAGAAGAGCGAGAAACTTAGAAGAGAGACTGCGGAGTTCTAACATTCCGGCCACCGTAAGCGAAACTGGCGATCTCATGCTGGACATGCAGGGGTACAAGAGCACAGAAGACGAGGCACTACGAGCAGAGTCAGTAGCGAGGAGGATATTATCGGAAGAGCTGGAAGGCAACCAGGACATTGGCGCTTTGATTGGTGCTGACGAACATGGCAACCTTTGGATATACAGTAGTGAGGAGGCCAAAGAAGCTGCAGATCGAAGAGCAGGGATGGCTGTGCTAAATCCTTCTGCCATGAGATCAACCGATGCAGTATCGGACCCAGGATACCACAGCGACGACGGAACACAAAGTGATGGCGGATACGAGAAAAATAAGCTAGGTGCTGGCCTCTATCGACGAGATTCAGACAGTGCCGTGGGTATGGGCAGCACTCCTGGATCACCGAATGACAACAGCGGAGAGCCTACGCGGAATTATGCAAAGACCCTGAGATTGACAAGTGATCAATTAAAGGATCTAAGGCTCAAACCTGGAGCGAATCCTATGGGCTTCACGGTGAATAAAGCCACGTGCCAGGCTGTCATGTACCTGTGGCGGTATGATGTTCCCATTGTCATCTCGGATATCGACGGCACAATTACGAAGTAAGTTCCCACACGCGTACGGTTTTTGCATAGACTAATCGTCACAACAGATCTGATGCTCTTGGCCATCTTCTAAACATGGTTGGACGTGACTGGACTCACTTGGGTGTCGCGAAACTCTACACGGACATCTCCCAAAACGGGTACAACATATTCTACCTGACCTCACGTTCTGTCGGGATGGCAGATAACACACGTGGATATCTAAACAGTGTCACACAAGATGGTCATCGCCTGCCGAAAGGCCCCGTCATTATGAGTCCTGACCGCACAATGGCTGCATTGAGACGAGAAGTCTACCTACGTAAACCAGAGGTTTTCAAAATGGCTTGCTTAAGAGACATCATGAATCTCTTTCAAGGCGCAAGTCCGGACGGACGACTGCGAACGCCATTTTATGCTGGCTTTGGTAATCGACTGACGGATGCCTTGTCTTATCGTAGTGTCTCCATCCCATCGACCAGGATTTTCACAATCAACTCGAACGCGGAGGTTTCGATGCATCTTCTTGCACCGGCGCAATACCGCACGAGTTATGTCAATATGAGAGAGATTGTTGACCATTACTTTCCTCCAATCGGCATGCTTGTCAAGGAGGGTGGAGAGGAATACACCGACTTCAACTACTGGAGAGATCGACCTTTGGATATTGATGAGTTCTCGGCGTCGGAAAGTGGAAGCGAAGAAGACGAGGATGAGGAGACGCGACAAAGGCAAGATTTGTACGAAGGTAGCTTGCGAAGCGAAGATGACGGCGGCGATGAAGATATGGGTGCCAGTTACTTTTCTCATGGCGACGTCGATGAGAATGGGGAGCCGATTATCGAGACCGTGGAAGGCGATGGCGAATTGGAGGAGTCGATACTCATGGATGATATCGCCGAAGAGGAGGCATATCTTGAGGACTCCGCTTTCTTGCCACCAGGATTTGATGGGCCGAAGGATGAGCGAGATATGAGACTCGATGAACGGCTTGACGCACTTGTCCTTGCGGATGCCAGAGCTTCCACGCCGCATGTCAATGCTGTCGACCCTCAGGAAGACTTGAGTCGACTTTCCAAAGCCCTCAATTCACCGGAAAGGAAGGACTTTGCTAAGAAGGATAAGGAGGTGAGGCCTGTCGACTCGAATGAGTTGGGCTTTCTAGCGAGTTGAATGTGTTCTCTCAGGACGTGGAATGTGAATGTATCCATTGGATTGTTTCTGGCATGGCGAGCGAGGCGCTATCTGTTTCTTTCCGGCGTTTCGTGCAGCATTAGACGGCGTTCCAGTTGTGAATAAATGAAATTGCATTAGCAGCTATCTTGCCAGTCGACCTACAAAAGTGACAAGTAAAGTCATTCTTCGCTGAAGTGTGTAGTGTTCTCTTCCACACCAGTATACTACTGCGCCTCAGTCTATTCTATCAATAACAAATGAAGTCAGTTAGGCTTTTCTAGTGAGTTCATACACCAATCAGTGATATGTTTTCAAACTCAACCTATTGGCTCAGCAACCAATCAATGAACAACAAAACAAACCATCGACAAAGGTTGACGAGCTATACTATAACGTTGACCGCCATTCATGTACACGGGTATGGGTAGGGACGACGGTTTTCTATTTGATTATGTGAGTGTGTAGTGGGTCTTTATATAACTACTTAACAATTAGTAAAAGGCACGTTTGTATCCATCTCACTCACTCTTAATTCAATTGTTGAAAACCTCCTCGATTTGTTGACTGATAGAAATAATAATAACAAATTAAAAATGGGGTATCCGTAAGGGATGAAAGAAATTTTTTGCGGCGGAAAATTCCTTCACTCGACGGATCGATCCAGTATGAAATTAATGCTAGATGATGGCACAGAGGTGACAAGAAGGAGGTACCTGGTGTGAAACAGGAAGCTGTTGCTTTACGTATTTTCTTCTTGATGTTATGGGAATTTCGTAGGTCCATGCAAATGGTGTATTGTGGTAGAAACGGATTGTTTGAGACGAGTACTGGAGAGAAGCAGCATCAATGGATGGGATCCCGTACCTTTCAGCCATGGTGAAAAGGCTCATTGAAAAGGCTCATCGCCCTCAGTCTTTGATAGACTTCCTGATGTCTTTTGCGCCTGGCAGGACTTGCAACATGTTATTGCAATCGCTTTAAATGTGACACGGTCCACTGCTCTTGCAGCCAAAGGTACCGTTGACAGCCCAGATCTGGAATTGTATCTCGTCTCGACAAATTATGTCGTCGTTAACGTTCTTTCGGTTCGTCCATTATCGGACTCTGATGCCCGGTGTGTTGTAATCCTGGGCCGTGTCTTACAGAGCCGGCTACATGTCCTGCATTCTCCACACATCTGATATCATCGCACTGTAAATGAAGTTCTTGATACTTTTCTCACAATCGCCTATCTCGCCTGCTTTCCGGTCGACTGGTTTGCCGTCGGGTATGACTTTATTAAGGATCTACTGGCTTTTAATATCGTCCTAAAAAATAACTCTATTGACGGCTGTGAGGCTCTCCTTCCACATTCCCGTAGGTTTGTTGAAGATGTAGTCGATTTTACATTCAAGCGTAGGCAGGCCCATTGTTAAATACATGCCCGAGGCAGTCTTTGGGGCAGTACTCCCTCGACTCCCTCTTTTCGATTGAGGATCAGTAAGCCAAGGCTCAGCCTTGCCTAACGATGTAAATCTTCTAAATCCTTGTCTCGTCGATTGCCTCTTCAGGCCTGCCGTTTCTGTACGCGCATGTTCTTCAATCGATGAGAAAGAGTGTCCTTTTGTCCTTTCGAGCCAACGTCTCCACAACCACTAGCATGGACCTGTGGCCATTTGCTCACATTCCAATCTAGGAAAAACAAGAAGCTAATTCGGAGGAAGCTAATACGGACAGCACGTCTCCGCGTTGGGTCAGGCGGCGCAACTATTCAATTTCAGAAGACGATGAACAATCAAAGCCGCGGCAGTGCAGATTGTCCCTCTGTATGCCCGCTAGACGGGATCGCGATCCCTGCCATTGTCAGTGTTGTAACGACCATTGCCGACGTGCGATTGGTTGTGTTGACGCGGAGGACTCGAGAACCTCGTAAAATTAGATGAAGAGTGCTTCTCACAATTTTTATCGAGACTGCTGTCCAGGGCCTTTTTCCGCCTTCGACATCACTTCGCCGTACATATATCGGAGTCAACATGTCTTCCATACTTTATGGCTCACCAAGACCATAGTCTCGAAGTAACACCATGGTATCGACCAGGTTCAACCTCTCTTTGCTTGTCGCGACATGTCTTTTACAGCTAGCACGCGCACAGTCCACTTCACCGCCAGAACTTCAAGTCCAGGTGGACCTTGTTTTCCCCAAGAACAACACAAAATACATACCAACATACCCCTTTCCGATCGTTTTCGCCGTCCGTAACTTCGCCGCTGCGTGGTCTTTCAAACCGGTACTGAATTGGCGATTGATCGATACCTTCGGAAATAGTCGGACGACCGCAAATGAAGGCTCAATTGGCTGGCACGAAGGATGGGCGTCACCACCAGAAGCTCCGTTCATGTACATCAACGCGAGCAAATCCGTCGCTGGATATAAACGTTCTACGTATGAACTTGAATACTCTTTTCGAGTCGGCTCAGACGGCTGCCGCGGTTCGCTCTCAGGTCTTGATGATGCCAACTTGCCTGGTGCACTTGGATCAATCTTCTTCAGCACCGACATCGACCGAGGAATCTTGCCCGATGTTACTGCCAATGGATCATGTGCAACACCGCTAGGCGCAGTCTCCATCATCGGGAAGAATCCATCCGACCCATCATGCCCACCATTAAAGAAGCCGAATTCAGCTCCCAGCTCCTGCGCCTTTGAGATCAACCAAGACGTGGCTCATCAGGTTTTCAAAGAGATGACCCAGGCCTCCGATTGTAAGACCGGTACATGGCCACGCGGCACAGGCATTGGCGAAAAGTGTCCCAACGACCCAATTGTTACTTCTGCGTCCAAGTCGGCGGGTATCACTTGTTGTCCCACCACAAGAAGTCGGGCTTATTCAGCGATCGTGTTGATATTACTTCACGCATTTCTTTGAGCATTGCTGCATTCTTGGAGTTGGCGTTTAAAGCCAGAAATCATCTTCTATGCGAACGTCTTGGTAGTTCACCAGCCACGAAGGTACCCCAGTATATCATGACTGCTGTAGAATTCACCATGGGCATCTCACCCCTCGCACAAATCATAAGATACTGTCATGAGAGTATTACATAGGAAGGGAGCGCTGAAGTTGTATTTAGCCTAGGCAGCAAGCTCCAATGTTAATACCTGTATCTTATTATACATAGCCATTGCCCCGTCCACGCCACGAAAATCACTGGCGGTAGTTGATACTCGCAGTTTTGCATCTGAGGCAACGTTTGGACAGCTTGCAACAAGCAAACGTAGGTAACATCACATATAAGAAGGTTCCTCAGCGCAACGCCACTTTTTGTTCCTTACTAGTATTCCCCTCCTTCATCACAAGGTAGTAATTGTTAAGGTCTCTATATTTCGATCAAAAAGACACCAGTAACCCATGGTTTCTACGTGAATCTGCATTTCTATGAATACTGTGATCAATTCCATCAAATGGATCTTACGTGCCTCGCCGCGTTGCCAGAATTCAGCCTTGCCAACTTTTCTCCTAAGATCACGTGTGACTGAGCTTGGACCCGCAAATTATTGACTAGCGTCTTCTGTACTTCGACATTTTTTTCCCGCCCTGCGACTCCAATCAACAAGTCAATCTATTCTTCTCTTCTCTTCACGCCATTGTCCATATTTGTATGGACGCAGCAAAGCATCTGAAAGGACTTGGCTGGCGCGGCGAAGGACATTCCCTCGATTCTACCAACAGAGGCCTCCGTAAACCATTGCTCGTCTCTAATCGACACGCCAATCAGGGTCTTGGAAGCAAGAGTCAGAAAGAGAAGCAGGCTGATCAGTGGTGGCTGAACGCTTTTGACAACGCTTTGAAAGAGATTGATACGGGTAAAGAGTCGAATCTTGCCCAGGTTGCTAAGCACGGTGTTAAGCTTGGAGGTTTGTACGGATTCTTTGTGAAGGGTGAACAATTGGTTGGGACTATTGAAGAAGAGAATACGAAAGAGATTGAAGAGGTTACGCAAAACACTAAAGAGGGTGTCGATTCCTCCACTGAACCATCCTCTGTGGAAACCTCCGACGCGAGCGACTCCAGCGACAGCGAATCTCAGTCTTCATCTGAAGGAGCTTCCCACCTACCACCCCCACATCCATCCACTATGGGGAATCAACGCTTTGGTTCTCGTAGCAAGGTGCTTCAGAGTGGCTCCAATGCTGCGCCTCTTGGTGCCAATCGCCGGATCTTCGGTGGAGGTTCTTCGGACCCAGTCGTTGAAGCAACTGCCGCATCAGTGGCCCAAGCAGCTCCTGCTCCAGTGCCCGAACGTGCTCCCGCTCCCGTGGGCAAGCTCGATCCAATGGCCAAGGTCACAAAAGAGCCTAAGAAACCCAAGGACAAGAAGCGCAAGCGGGAAGAAGCTGCGCCTGAGATTGTTGCGAAGGAACCAGCTGCACCAATCGAAGGGTCAGAACCAAAGAAGGCCAAGGTTGTCGACGGCATAGTCATTCCCGCTCCACAGCCTATAATTCGCGAGAAGAAAAAGAAGGAATCTGCCAGAGAGACTCGCGAACGCCGAGCGAAGGAGAAGGCGGAGGCACAGCAACAAGCATTCTTGGATAATAAGCAAAAGGCAATTGAGGAAGGTACATTTGATTTCGAAGCAGACGCCAAGCGCAAGAAGGAGCGTGAGCTTGAACGCATGGTCAAGGAAGAATTGCGACGCCGGGAGGCCAATGGAGAGTTTGGACCAAAATTGCCACATCCTTCCGTCCTTCTCAAGTACGAGAAAGAAGTTGAGAAAGAGTTGAAGGTCATGGGCAAACCTGGCGACTTGGAGATGGAGAAGAAGCTAATGCACGCGAAAGTTGGCGTAAGAGGCTCTCAATGGCCTTACTCAGTCACAATGCTAACATGTGCAGATACCGGAACTCGACCCCAACAAGAAAATCAAATACAAGGAAGAGAAGTACAAGCGTGAGAAGCTCAAGCGAACAGCCAAACGTGAGATCAAAGGCCGCATGCGAGCTGCCATGTTCGGCGAGGTGTACATCCCAGAAAGCGAGTTGACTCCTGAAGAGCTGAAAGAGCGGAAGACAGCCGAGAAGGAAGAACTCCGGGCAAAGCGACGAATTACTCGAGCTGAAAAGGCCGAGAAGGCCGAAGGGAAGGAAGCGGCCAAAGCATTGCGACGAGCTGCGAAGATTGAGCGCCGGGAACAGAAGAAAGAACAGCGAAAGAAGACTGAAGAGGCCATTACTGCCAGGAAAGCTGCATTGCTCGAAGACAAGGGGGCTGATGTCTTCCAAGCCGGTTCTGATGAGATCAAGCTCGGCATCAACATAAATGGCCGTCAGCGCACCATTCCTGGGGTCGGAGCTGTGACAAAATACCCCTCAAAGGCCGAGAAAGCACTTAAGAAGCGTGAGTGCAGAGCCTACGAGCTGGGCATCAGTCTGGAGGAATATGACGCTCGAGAGGCCAGAGAAAAGGCAGAGAAGGATGCCCCAGAGGTTCAGCGCATTGCCGAAGTGCAAAAGGCCAGAGGTGGTCTGAACTCAAAGCAATGGTTTCGATACTGCTGGCTCGCCCAGACAGAATCTAAGGAAGATGCAGAGAGGTTCTTTCTCTCTACAATTGAGAAGAAGGCTGCAAAGGCTGCTGCAGGGAAGGCCAACGGAGCCGAGAAGGAAGGAACCTCTACTTCGTCAGCGCCATCAAGTTTTCCTAAGCCCGATGCTATGAAGGGCCCTGAAGAGTTCGCGGATGCCACAGATGCGCCAAAGAAGGCGGCCAAACCACTTTCGGCCAAGAAGCTGAAAAAGTACGCCGCTAAAGCTGAGAAGAAGGGCATCACTGTTGAGGAATATATCTCGAATAAGGAGGCTAAAGATACGAAGGAGGAAGCAAAGAAAGACGCTACTTCAGCGTTTTCCGCAGCACCAATGTCTGCTATCTTGCCTCCAGCGCCAGCAAACGGCGTCCCGCTTCCTAAGAGCATTAAAGCTCCTCCAGGAAGCTTGGCTCACAAGCTTTTGTCGGAAGCTGTCGCTCCTGCCAAGCCGACAACTACAACCGCCGATATTCCAACATCGGGTTACGTTGTCGACACAGCTGGTGACCCCCATCTCAACACTTCTTCTGGACCAACAGCTAATCTCGGCTTCGTTGTCGACACTAACGGTGACCCCGACATTCTCACCCGTCCCAAACCAGTGCTGGTCTGGCACCCAGACATGCTCGGGGACCGCAAAGTCAAAGAACTTTCCAAAGAGGAACGCGCAGCCCGTCTCGTCTGGATGCGTGCACGCCGTGCAGCTCGTCACGAAGCCAAGGGTGAGACACCGGTTAGTAAGAAAGAGCGTCATAAGAAGCGAGTCGAGAAGAAGCAGAAACAGAGGAACTTCCTGGTTGCTCAAATTATGAGTGAGAGTAACAAACCCAAGAGTGAGGTTGGGAAGGAGGAGCTTGAAGAGGCTAGACGAAAGGCCAAGAGGGCTATGCGGGAGATCAAGAGGGAGAAGAGGAACAAGGTCATTCATCGCAAGAAGTTGGGTGGTGGGCTTAGGGGACAATTTGGGGGAGCTATTTCTATGGGGTAAGTCTTGGCCTTTTCTTTGAGAGGGTGCTTTGCTAACAAACATTGTAGTGGTCGGGATCGCGCTTTGGATGACTAGATGTTGCGTCTACCTCTCGAGGGCCTTGCTGCACGCGCTGAAAGTAATCTTGGGTGGCTCTGTACCTCCGTAGGTTCTGAGACTGCAACGGGTGTTATTAACAAAGTGTTGGCATGGCATCGGGCTTCTTGTTTGTCCACCGGCGTGCATACACCAAAACTCCTCCGGCGTTGTTTTGTAGGAGTAGTACCGGACGAATAGATTGACTGTTTGTTGTCAAAAATCGCGTATCGTGACTCGGATATAGGTAGGCGACAGGCTTTGTATCTTACTCAATGCTGTTTTGAAACCTTTCAGATGGATCAAGAAATTGGTTAAGGAGGCTGTAACAAAAAGTCGTCTGAACTGAGCTTTCATCAATTTGGGCACAGCAATCTCGAAGTTCTTTTGTCTTTCTCGACTGGTGATGGAAACTATAGCGTAGTAGTGGTAGATGCGTAATTTGATAAATAACTTCAGTTTGGCAACAAAGACCGGGGGCTTTGGTGTTTGGCCGGGTCACGGTCCGCTTTGCGGATGCAGTCTTCCCGAATCGTGGCTCATGCAAGCGGAATGACGTGGCTCTCTTTTGCTCAAACATTATTCAATTTCATTCCATTCGGTGACGACTGCAATCACCAGACACCTTCCCACCTCCTACCTACCTTCCCCCTCCCGCCACCACCGTATCTTTCAGTATCCTCAGATTTCACACAAGCCGGAGGACTTTCCGACCACCCAAAGCATCATGGCTTCGTCAACGCGGAGCCCAGACCCACAGATGGTGATGTGCCATGAATGCGAAGAGGAATGGTACAGGCAGGAGCACGGCTTGATCTGCCCGCAGTGTCGCTCGGAATTCGTGGAGATTTTGGAGGACATACCGCGCCAGGACAGTCTTCCACGCCAGGACCATATACCGCGTCAGCAACAGCAGTACCCCATGCCCGGTGGCTTCCAGAATATGGGCACCGCACATAACATACGGATGGACCAGTCTCCATTTGGCGGCTACTCAATATCTGGCACTTTCGTTACAGGCTCACCTCAACCCAACGAGGGGCAAGACTTCACCAACAACTTCATGCAAATGCTAGCTGCAATGGTCCAAGGACCAACACAGACGCAGACACCTCCAGCGCCGCAAAACTTCATCAATGCTCTCTTCGGCCAGCCGCAACAACACCCCTCAAATACCAACCCACATCAAAACCATGCCCGCATCGAAGACAATAACCCCCTTGCCAACATAATGGGCTACCTGTTTGCGGGAGCTGGAGTTCCAATGGGCAACATGGGAGACTACCTACACACCCAGGAGGATTTTGATCGAGCCGTTTCTGAGTTCATGGAGCAACATCAATCGAGCACCGCGGCACCACCTGCCTCGGAGGAGATTATCGCTTCGCTACCCAGGTTACCGCTTACAAGTGACATGGTAGGCGATGGCACGGGACAGGAAGTCGCTACCAAAGGCGAGTGCTCCATTTGTATGGATGAGGTTCAGGTTGGGAATGAGGTGGCGAAACTGCCTTGCGATCACTGGTTTCACATGGAATGCATCCGTGTATGGCTCCAGGAGCATGACACTTGCCCGCATTGCAGAAAAGGCGTTGAAGAGGGACGGAGAGAGGCTGCACAGAGGGCCGCCGAGACTTCAGACACTCCAGAGGCTCCTAGGCAGTCAAGCAATAGACAATCCCCAAATCGTAGATCGACGAGCACATTGTCTAACCTCTTTCGCCGGAGGCAAACCTGAGGGCGGGGCCAGCTTTTGTTTATGATTTCCTTTCTCTACGATACACCCCCACGTCTTAGCGTAAATTGAACGAAGCGATGTATTTTTATTGGCATTTGCTTGAATGGGCAGGCAGACAGTACCACAGGCTGGGTGGACTCTGTTATTCCTAACTTAGAATTGATTGCTTCCAGACCTCATGGCGTTTTGTGATTGTGGTACCGATGTCTATATTGGATTGAGCAATATTAGTATAAGAGGCATGTTCAGCAACACAGAACAGTGGGATAGAATTTGCATCCTGTGATTATCAAGGAGTTGTGTCTCCAATTGGTTTGAGCCGACTTGGTTGTTCAATGAAAGACCTGGAACTGCTGAACAGTTACTGGGTTAATGGATTTATTTGGAGAAGAAGACGATCTCATTGGAAAGGATAAAACAGCCTTGAAGAGACTGGTCTTAACAGTAGGACTTCGAATCTTTCCACGACGGACGACTTGATCTCTTCTCGCAGATGATTAGAACCTCGACGATCTTTCCTAAGTTGGATACAGTGAGCTGTTCGTAGCCAATTACTTTTGGCAATTCCATTACTAGCCGACAAGGCTGAAGACGTGCATATCAAACATCGCTTTCGATGCCGGCAAGGTCACCACCCGTTCGATCCATAACCCCATACATAGGTGACTTTGCTTCTACGAACGACAAGGAGAGCCTCTACATTCCCCGTCCTTGATTCGGCCAAGTCCGTGTTTTTCCTCGATCAGCTGCAGTGTCGCTCACGATTACTAAGGTGGTAGTTCTACGCGCTGACTCGTGCGACCTTCGCGTTCTTTTCTCCCGAACCACAACTTGATCTCGACCTCGGAACCGCGTCAAGCATCATTCCTCCCGTCACGCTCTCAGCTATTAACAAATAGACCCAACGTAAGGACTAAGTCCACCAATCACCATGCTAACCATCCCACGATCACTAAAAGTCCGGTGGGGTGCTGTTGCTCCGCCATGCAGTACTACTATCGTGAAGTCCCGATTGAGATGCTACCTCGAACTCACCCCTCCTCATTTCTTTCCAGACTTCATTCCTCTCCTTGAAACTTCTCCAATCGTTCAGCCCCTCAACTACTTTCTACTATGTCCACTACCGTCACCGAGGTAAAGTCCAGCAAGGCGAACATTGGGGTTTACACCAATCCAGCCCATGATCTATGGATTGCTCCAGCAGAGCCCAGTCTCGAATCTCTCGAGAGTGGCAGCACACTCAATCCGGGCGAAGTCACCATTGCAGTCAAGAGCACAGGAATATGCGGGTTTGTTCTAGCTTTCTCGTCTGGCATGGCTTTCACAATGCTAACTCCCTTCCCCATAGTTCAGACATTCACTTCTGGCACGCTGGCTGTATCGGTCCTACAATGGTGGTCCGAGAAGACCACATTCTAGGCCACGAATCCGCGGGGCAAGTCCTCGCTGTCCACCCCTCCGTCAAGTCTCTTAAGCCGGGCGACCGCGTCGCGATCGAGCCGAACATTCCTTGCATGGCCTGTGAACCATGTCTCAACGGACGATACAATGGGTGCCCCAACGTTGAGTTTCTCTCGACTCCGCCCGTGCCAGGATTGCTTAGAAGATACGTCAATCACCCTGCTGTGTGGTGTCACAAACTTCCGGACAACTTGGACTATGAGCATGGAGCGCTTTTGGAACCGTTGAGTGTGGCACTTGCTGGCATCAAGAGGGCGGACATCAAATTAGGCGACTCGGTTATGGTTTGCGGAGCTGGGCCCATTGGTCTCATCACGGCTATATGCTGCAGAGCTGCGGGTTGTGAACCACTGATTATCACAGACATTGATGAAGGACGATTAGCATTTGCAGCGAAAGCAGTGCCAGGAGTGAAAACGTTGAAAGTGAAAATCGGAGAATCACCCGAAGATTTCGCCAAGCGGGTTGTCGAACTCGCTGAAGGCGATGAGCCTGCAGTCGCTATGGAATGTACTGGCGTCGAATCATCGATCGCCGGTGCTATCCACAGTGTTAAATTTGGAGGCACGGTTTTCATCATTGGTGTTGGAAAGAACGAAATCAAGCTTCCTTTTATGCAGTGTTCGGTCAAAGAGGTGGATTTGAAGCTTCAGTACAGATACTCTAACACTTGGCCCAGAGCGATTAGATTGTTGAAGAGCGGTCTGATTGATTTGAAGCAATTGGTTACACATCGGTTTGCTTTGGATGAAGCGATAGATGCGTTCAAGACGGCGGCGGATCCTAAGACTGGGGCGATCAAGGTCATTATACAGAGTAGCGATTAGAGTGGTCGAAAATGATGGGCATATAGATGGCGCATAGATGAGAGATTCCAATTTTGTGAATCGTAAAGTTTTCAACCACTCTGGTTTTGTTCATGCACCCTTGGCTTCCCTGCTTCGGATTGAGACGGAGAGAAAAGCGTGAAAACCATTATCGTTCACGACTACCAACGAGTGAGACGAAATGGAACATGCGGGAGTATTACTCTTCTAGAAAGAAAAAAGGGTTTCATTTCAGCGTCATACCTGTAGAACTACTAGTAGTTTGCCAAGGTGATGGACCGGGTTTAAAGGGTGAAGCGTGAAGAGCCAAAAAAACAGCACGCAAAACCAGGACTCCAACATTCCAACGACTCGACCCTAACAACACCAAAACATTGAGATTATAAACACACCCATCTCAAGACACAACCTCCCGTCGCCCTCTCCAATTGTTTTGTGCGCATCTCGTCGCATACTGACCACTCCCCTTACACTCTCTCAAGCCGGATCATCAGCCCTCAGGCCTCAACCTCGCTCAATACCCCATCCAAAACAATACAACCGCATTCGGCCACCACCACCACGCGCATGGAAGCCTCTCGATAGATCCTCACGTCAATCCTTTTCCCTCGGTCGCACGCGCGCTGCGCTCATAATTGTTCAAGTCGATAGTGGCCTTCCATGTCTGTGAAACGAGGCGCAGAGAGGTACTTGACAAAAGACGACGTCAGCGATCCGAGAATGCAAGAAGGAGGGCCAGACGAACGATCTGATCCTGTCAAGCGGGCTACGGCTGCCCAGTTGGCAAACAGAAAGTAAGTGGCATTGTTTTTGTTGTTGGCGCGCGCTGGGCCAAGCAAATATGGTCAGCGCTGTGGATGCGCCGAGTGTATGCCTCTGAAATGAGTTTGCTAATCATCATCTCTCTAGAATCAAAGCTGCAAAGGGCAGAGGCGCACGACCTGGCGCTGGCGGTTCGACTGCTCGTCCTACCAGCTTCGGCCCATCTCCTTCAACTCCTCAACCAGCACTTTTCTCCAATGGAACACAGAGTTTCCCTCCTACAAATGGTGCGCCTCCGGTTGGAAATGGTTCGCCAAATGTGTCTTTTGGAGGATTTGGAAGCGGTGGTGCGGACACGGGTTTTGCCTTCTCGCCTTCTGTTCCTGTGAACAATCCCTTCGCGAACGTATCCTCTAGCAACTCGAACGGCGGTTCTTCAAACGGCGGTTTTGGATTTAACTTTGGGGGATCGCAGCCAGCCGCAGCGGCTCCGTCAACAAGTATATTTTCCTTCGGTGGGAACCAGCAACAAGCCGCAAACCCTTTCTCGTCAGCAACTCCACAGGCTCCATCGACGAGCACATTTGGCTCGTCAAACGCGCCCAGCAGCAACATATTTGGAACGCCCACTGCGTCGACCACTTCAGCTGGAGGACTCTTTGGAAGCACAAATGGAGGAAGCAATTTTGGCAGCACAAATGGGACCGGAATGTTCGGATCGACATCTGGCCTAAGCCAGCAGCCCCCTAGAGGATCTGCCTTTGGACAGCTACCTACTGAGGCAAAAGCTACAGCGCCGCAGCAAAATTTCTTCGGTACTCCTGCGCCAGCCGTCAAATCGCCATTTGGACAGCATAATGACGATGTTATGAGCACATCGCCCGATGCCTCGCCACAGAAGCCTGCTCCCAATCCGATATCCAACAACTGGAACAAATCACTAGAGGTGCCTGAAATTGGGGTATCTGGCAATGCCTCCTCGAATGGCGAGGAATCGCCTGACCATCCTCACATTGAAGAAGAGCCGAGACCCAATCCTTTTGCAATGATACCGAGAGCGAAGTCCTCAGAGCCATCGAAAGCTGTGGAAGCACCTGTGAAGTCAATTTTCGATACGGAGAAAAAGCAAGACGAAGAACAACCACATACTGAAGAGAGCGATGAGACGCCGAGAGCAAATCCATTTGCATCCATTTCTAGGAAATCTCAGTCTAATCCGAAGCCAGCTGAATCAATGCCCAAGCCCTCATTTTCACAGTCAACTCCTGCTACTTCGAAAGTATTCGAAAGATCAAGCACGGACCCAGTATCAACCCTCGCTTCTTCGACAAATTCGTCAACATCGGCCAAGACTTCTATTTTTAGCCCTATTGTCAAGCAACCTGCTAATGTGGAACAATCGCCTATTGTCGAGAACTCTCCTATTGTTGGCGAAAACAAATCTTCCAGCAACTTAAACTCCCACACTTTTGGTTCATCAACCTCAAAATTTTCTACAAGTTCCGCATCGACACAACCCTATCAATCAACATCTTCATCTCCGAATATCTTTGGTTTGGCTTCGAAACCGACACAATCACCAACCGCACCAACCACGACAGCAACAGACAACGCAACAGCTGCTCGGATGGCCGAAGTTGGAACCGTCTATCCTCAGGATCGTCTCGGTAGCGACGCCTTGTCCCGACATCTGTCACCCGACTTCCGGAGTCGCGTTCTTGCCGAGCACACCCTCAGTGTGCCCTCTGCAGAGTCTGGATTAAGCGCCGAAGAGATGAAGTACTGGGTCCGTGAGCACAAGCTGAACCGACTGAACATCATCTACAAGCACTTCTTCGAGTCGCAAGGCAAAGAAAGCAATTTCGAGACTATGGACCTTCGACCAATGATGGCGAACTATATCACCCTCTTTGAGGAGATTATGGTTCCAATCGAAGGCCCGCTAACCACGCTCATCGCTGAGCATGGCAAAGAACAAGGCACCCGCCTGTACCATCAGCAAAATGGATCGATGCCTGATGAGTCTGGAAAACGCAAGCCTGGTGCGGAAGTTCCTCGCGAGGACGAGACTCCCAAGAAGGTCAGAATTGAGGCTGCACTCCCTGCAAGCGTTTCGCAGACACCACCGCCGCCGCCACCGCCATCGCAGTCTTCAGCAACAGCCAACAAGTTCATGGATTTCCTCAACAAGACCGACAAGCCAGCCGAAAATAGCACCTTCAATGCTTCAGCCAACAACTCAACTCCGAAGCCAGCTGTTCTCGAGGCGCCCACCTTCAAAATGCCCACCTTCGCACCAACAGGAAATGCCATGGCGAAGTTTGGCGAAAATGCCGCTAAGGCAGCTGCAGCAGCGAAGCAAAAGGCCAAAGATGAAGACTTCGATTCGGATGACGAGACTGAGGCCGAGTGGGAGCGCAAGTACGAAGAGAAGCTGGCAGCGAAAGCAGCAGAACTCAAAAAGCTACAGCAAAATTCCGGTTTCGGCTTCAAGGTCAACGCATCCTCCTCAACCACCTCAACCACCTCACCATCGACGAATGGAGGCTTTGGCTTCAAGATCAATGCGCCCGCACCAGCCTCGTCACTTGCTCCACCAGCGACGAACGGAGGCTTCAACTTCTCTCGCAGCGTTAGTCCTGCGGCTTCTACAACTGGCTCGGTCTTTGACACAGGACGATCAAATACGACCAGTGGAAGTGGCAACATCTTTGGCCACCTCTCCAATGCTGGATCGGATGTCGAGGGCAGCGCTCGCGGTGATGCTGACGATGAAGACTCGGACGAAGAAAATGCTCAGCAACCCAGCACACCCAAGACATCGAACAATCAGCCCAACGGCAAATTCGCTGGATTTACTGAGTCTGACGATGTGCCGAGTGATAGTGCCGCTTCTGGACGCAGTCTTTTCGACCGCATAGAGAAGCGCTCTGAAGCGCCAACACCAGCGCCATCAGCAAGCGGCAACCTGTTCGGCTTCCCAATCTCGTCGGATAAGAGCACTCCAGCACCCGGTGGCGGCATTTTTGGCTCTCGTGATGAATCCTCTGAGCGGACCCCACTCGCGGCTACAGCAGCTAACGACGGTGGCATCTTCGGCTTCGGTACAAAACCGGCGACTGCTGGAACAGCCAATGCAGGCGGTCTGTTTGGCTTCGGCGCAAAGTCATCGTCTCCTGCACCAGCCAAGGAAGGCGGTCTGTTTGGTTTCGGCTCGCAATCTGGAAGCGGCAGTGCTGGAGATCAGACATGGAAGCCGGACAGCCCGATCAAGTTCAATGGTAGCAGCACTGAGGCTCCCAAATTCAGCTTCGTCGCAAGCACACCAAAATCAGCTCCCTCGACAGGTTTCTCTTTCTCACCCATTGCTCCAACACCATCTGGCGGAACAACCGCGCCTGCATTCTCCGGTTTGGGAACACCTGGATCGTCATTGTTTGGTGCAGCCAAATCTAGTGGAAGTCTGTTCGTGCCCAGTGGCTCATCCTCAGTTCTTCCTTCAGGCGCCACATCTCGTGCCACAACTCCAGGGGTCTCGGACGCCTCTGGAGCTGAGACCGGAGGTGAGCAGGAGGAGACAAGTAACGACCCGCAGAGCGACCTGATTGGCATGGAAGCGGCCAAGAAGGGTCACGAAGTCCTCTTTGAACAAGAGAAAGTCAAAGCATCTCGATACGATGTCGACCCGACAGGCAAGAAGCAACCAGCTTGGGCGACTCAGGGTGTTGGTCCCATCGCCATTCTCAAGGATCAAGCCACGGGCGTGACTAAGATCTTGATGAAGAAGGTGCCGAACGGAGGCATCGTCATCAACACACGATTGATGGCTAGCATGACATATCAACAAATTGTGAAGCGTGTGCGGTTTGGCGTTGTCGATCCGGCTACCGGCAAAATGGAGCAGTGGATTTTGCAGCTTCCATCTGAGGATGAGGCGAAGCAGTTTGTGGAAGTCTGCGATGCTCATAAGAATCAATGAGGATAAAGGTCCTTGCACGCAAATCCGCAGAGTAATGCTCATACAGCTTCATTTGCGACATAGGAGAGCATGAAGAGAAGAGCGATTGAGCAAGCATTTACATACAGCGGGTCTGGTAAGGCGTTTTATGGAGTTCAACATCGACATGGGCCGTCTCTTGGGTTTTGAGACGCGCAACGGTAAAATCTGTGTTTGTTGTGGTGATAAGCTTTATAATTAGTGGGCGTTTGTGCTCTTCTTGTATTATTGATTGCATTCTAGTTCTCTTTACACCTTTCACTTCTTTTGGGGTGGACGTCTGGGTGTTGTCGATTGACGAATATGTACATTGAAGTTCTTTCATTTGATGATGGAGGAAAGTATTTTTGCAGTCATGTTCCATGGCCAAATGGGCTGTACATAAATACATACCATTACCATTACCATTACTCACATGAATCACAAATGCTCTCTCAGTAAATTTATCCATGTTCCATTTTCTCTGCAGGTCTCTCGGAAGTACCCCTCGTTGGACTCACGATCCCTGCCCCACTTTATATTACTCAAATTATGACTCTCGACCATCTGTGAAATTGTTCGTCGCGATCCCCTTTGACAACCACACACGAGGGCTCCAACCAAGCCACTCCAGCTGCCCTTGCCATCATGACCGAACCCATCAAAGACGCCGTCGAACAACTCGGCGAACAGGTCCAGCAAATAACAGAGCAGGTTCAAAACTCCACCATTGGTTCTTCCTCCACCACCGAACCCTCCACTGGCGAGAATGTTGCACCCAATGCCCCGAATCTACAAAAGGATGAAGAGACGGGAGAGATGGTGTCGAAGAGTGAAATGAAGAAGAGGATTAAGGCTAGAGAGGCGGCGAAGAAGAAGGCAGACAAAGCGGCGGCAGCACCAGTGGTTGCTGCGAAGAAGGAAAAGAAGGAGCTTGTTGATGTTTCTGATTTGAATCCGAATCAGTATTTTGAGATGAGGAGTAGGCTTATTAAGGGCATGTTGGATACGAAGGAGGAGAAGGTTAATCCGTGGGTTTGCTCTCTTTTACTTTGGGGAAGGAGGGAGAGGATGAAGCGAAAGCTCAATGGCATGAAAGTTGGGTTTGCTGGTTTGAATTTCCGGTGGTCTTTCTCGGAAGATGACTGGGACGTCAGTGGGACCTAGGTTTTGTGGCATTGAATTTGAAGAGAGGCTTGAGAGCTTCCCCACTCCCTCCTCTCTACAATCTCTGTGGTATGTCGAGGTTAATTGCTAATGCTAAGACAGATATCCTCACAAGTTCAACTCCACCCTCGTCCCCAAGGACTTTGTCGCCAAGTATGAGCATCTCAAGACTGGCGAGACCAATGAGAAGGATGAGATTCGTCTGGGAGCTAGGATAATCACAATGCGAGCTTCCAGCTCTAAGCTCAGATTCTATGATGTCAAGTCAGGTATGGAAAGTCCGGCACATTGAAGTGTGGATATGGCTAACGCGAACCAAAGAGGGACACACTTTCCAAGTGATGTGCCAGGCAAACAACGCAACGGATCCAGAAAAGTTCGTGGAAGTCCACGATACTCTCCAGCGCGGTGACATAATTGGAATTGTGGGATACCCAGGCAGGACTGCACCAAAGGGACGCGATGTCGGTGAACTCAGCATCTTCGCACGTGAAGTTATCCTCCTCACACCATGCTTACACCTCCTACCCACGGCACACTACGGATTCAAGGATCAGGAGCAGCGACACAGGCAGAAGTTCTTGGACTTGATCATGAACGATCGGACCCGCGACACCTTCATCACCCGCTCCAAGATCATTAAGTACATCCGCAAGTTCCTCGACGACCGGGATTTCCTAGAAGTGCAGACACCGATGATGAACAAGATCGCTGGTGGTGCTACTGCTAAGCCTTTCAAGACGTTCCACAATGAGCTCGGAATGGACTTGTTCATGCGGATTGCCCCCGAACTGTACCTGAAGATGCTTACTGTTGGAGGTCTGAATCGTGTGTACGAAATTGGCCGACAATTCCGAAATGAAGGCATTGACTTGACGCATAACCCCGAATTCACAACTTGCGAGTTCTACTGGGCTTTCGCAGACATGTACGACGTTCTAGAAGTCACCGAGGACATGGTATCAGGCCTTGTCAAACAAGTCACCGGCGGCTACAAGACCACATACAACACCCAATCAGGCGAGAAGTTTGAGGTCAATTGGGAGAAGCCATGGCGACGAGTCGAGATGATTCCTGCACTCGAGGAAGCCACAGGCGAGAAGTTCCCACCCGGAGATCAACTACACACAGACGAGACCAACAAATTCCTACGAGCTATCCTCACCAAGATGAAGGTCGACTGCCCGCCACCATTGACCAACGCCCGTATGATCGACAAACTCGTTGGCGAGTTCATTGAGGAGACTTGCATAAGCCCTACCTTCATCATCGGACATCCACAGATGATGAGTCCGCTTGCCAAGTACCATCGTTCCAAGAAGGGTCTGTGCGAGCGATTTGAGGCATTCGTTTGCAAGAAAGAGATTTGCAATGCGTACACTGAGTTGAATGATCCTTTTGACCAGCGTTTGAGATTCGAGGAGCAGGCTAGACAGAAGGATCAGGGTGATGATGAGGCACAATTGATTGACGAAACGTTCTGTCAGTCGCTTGAGTTTGGATTACCGCCTACGTGAGTTTTTTCTCTATTTGCGCACTCTTAGAAGGCTTGAGCTGACTTTTGTTTAGTGGTGGATGGGGTCTTGGTATTGATCGATTGGTCATGTTCCTTACTGATCACTACAGTATCAAGGAGGTCATTACGTTCCCCTTCATGAAGGACGATGTGAGCAAGGGCCCGGAAAAGCTTGCGGCTGAGATCACGGGCGTTGAGCCCCAGGCTGAGGAAGGTATCAAGCATAAGTGACAGGATGTAAGACGAAAGGGTAAGAATATGATGGTCGACGACTTGATGTGTGGATTGGGCAACCCGGGATCGAAATGGTCTTGCTTTGATGCAGATATGCTCTGAAGATGCTAGCTACTGTATAAAATCTGGTAGATTGATGGCAAGTCGTGAACGTATCAGAAGCCTAGAGTGTGCATGACAGTGTATGAAGCCCATCTTTTTATTTTATTCTAGGTAGCAATGAAAAGGGGGAGAAAATCGCCGTCTTAGAGGCTTCCTTTGATCCAACCTTAAGATGCAAAGGCTGAGCCACTTGCCCAATTAGGTAAAGTGCTGATGCGGATAAGTATGGATCACGGCGCGAACGGGATGTCAACATTAAGTCACCACCGAAATCCTCCCGAGGTCAAAGAACACAAGAACATTGACATTGCCAAGATCCCCATGATAGCAACAAGTGAGGATTGAAGTCGAATTCCGAACATCGCCAAACCACCACCAACCCGTCGACGTCATTGATCATGGAGCAGAAACTCGAGAATCTAGATATCGAGGATGACTACGAAGACGATTGGAACTCGGACGACGAATGGCATGAAGCCGAGGGCGTACCACGCCTGGAAGATCCGTTTATCCAGCAATACCTCACTGGACGCGATGCTCTCGTAGCCCAAGAGAAGAAACAAAGGAGTGGTTAGTCATTCCTGCAGCGCCTTGTATCGTGCAATCCCCGCCGCACGGCTCCTTCGATTTCTCACAATACATCATCTCAGACCGAGTCTTCCGCGAAAACCTCTCTCCGATAGCGAGTGAAGCCTGCGCCATCGTCGACCAAATCCGGTTTGAAGAACAGCAAACGATATGGACGTCAGAATTCGAACAGTCCCTCAGTGAGGGCGATGACGCCCGAGATATTTACCCGGGAATGATGTTCAGTCTCGCCAAAGGACGGATGGAGAAGACCAAATTATGGAAGATTGTGAGGAAAATGCCGAAAGGTGCTATTCTCCACTGTCATTTCGAAGCAATGGTCGAGACTTCGTGGATCCTCGAGCAGGCATTTGCCTTGGAAAACGTTCAGATCAAGGCGAGTAAAAGCTTGGATACGTATGAGAACAAGAGATATGCCAGTATTGCTTTCGATACGCCGAAGTCCGAGTCCAAGGATAACACATCAATCTGGTCACCAGACTATAAGCCGGATACCTTTGTACCACTTCACGAGGCCGCAAACTCGTTCCCAGATGGTGGCAAAGAAGGCTTTATCAGATTGATCGTCTCACGCTGCACAATCACGCACGAAGAATCCATATCTCACCACGAGGGTCTGAATGATGTTTGGCGTAAATTCCGCTCAACCTTTGCCCTTCGTCACTCCATCATTTACGTCAAGCCTATCTTTCAAAAATATGTTCGAAAACTCTGCGAGCAGCTTCACGAAGACAACGTCCTATGGGCCGACATTCGCGCCCAAATTGGAAGTCGCACTGATCCCGATGGATTCGAAGATAACAAAGACTTTTATGAATATGTGCGATTATTCGACCAAGAAGTGGAGGCGTACAAAGCTAGTCCAGAAGGGAAAGGGTTCTGGGGTATTCGCATAATTTGGGAAGCCCTTCGCCGGATTGACAAAAAAGAAATGATTGAAGGTTCGTCTTTGTACTCTTTACCCTTACCGGACACCAAAGCTAATTAAACTGTACAGCAATGAAACGCTGCATAGCAGTAAAGAAAGAATTCCCTCATCTAATCGCCGGCTTCGACCTGGTAGGCCAAGAAGACCACGGTCGTCCCCTCTCAGAAATGATCCCCGAACTCTTCTGGTTCAAAAAACAATGCGCCGTCGAAAAACTAGATATCCCCTTCTTCTTCCACGCCGGCGAAACCCTAGGCGACGGCACCTCCACAGACGAAAACCTCTTCGACGCCGTCCTCCTCAGCACCCGCCGCATCGGCCACGGCTTCTCCCTCTTCAAACACCCCTTACTAATCGACATGATCAAAGAGAAAAAAATCCTAATTGAAAGCTGCCCAATCTCAAATGAAGTCCTCCGTCTCACAAGTTCCATCATGTCCAACCCAATCCCCGCACTCCTCTCCCGCGGCGTCCCCGTCTCCCTCTGTAACGACGACCCGGCCCTCCTCGGCCACGAAACAGCAGGTCTGAGTCACGATTTCTGGCAAGCGCTGCAGGGATGGGACAACCTCGGTCTTGCGGGGCTGGGGTCGCTGGCGGAGAATAGTGTGCGCTGGGCGGCGTTTGAAGATCAGACGCAGAAAGAGTGGGTGCTGCAGATTAAGTTGGGGGCCGCGGGGGGTACGGTTAAAGCGGAGAGGTTGACCGAGTGGTTGCTGCTGTGGGAGAGGTTCTGCCAGTGGGTTGTTGATGAGTACGGAGCTGATGAGAATTTTGAGAGGGAGGATTGATTGGGATGACATGGGGTAAATGGGAAGTTAGTTGTGGGAAGAATGACGATTAGTAATGAAAGATGTTGGATAGATGGAATGAAGTAGATTCAACATTATCCGAGACGCATGATCTCATGTTTTTCGGTCTTGGATATTATTAAGAACCCGATATTCTTTCGCTTGATGCTTCACCATCAAGTCGACTTGGGGCCGCTTTAAGTTCATAGTTATAATACCTTGTATTTGAGTTGAAGATCAAACAGATAGAGCTAGAAATAATTGCTACCTAAAACATCAAAATCAGAATGCGCAATCCAGTTCTCTGGCTAGGAGACTCGTCAAGATGATAAACATACCTACGTATCACTTTCATCTCGCCTACATCTACCTGCTTCATTAGATTCAAGCATCCTAAATATACTAATTTCCAAGATATCAAGATTAAAACGCGATACTAAACAAACTACGTTCCATTTGCCTAAACCACAAAGGTATCAATTCAACCCCGCTATATGAAGTTTATACCCAGAAGACTTAGTAGGGTCTAGGATAACTTTGTAACACACTACTATACCTTTTTTTTTCAATATCCATTTCGGTTTCTAGGGTCCATCTATCACCGAATAGGAACTCAATAGATGAAGAACAACTTTATATTGTCCTTATGTATCCTCTGTGTTCAGGACACCGTTTGGTTTCTAGGGTATATCCACCCATAGCTAATTTATCATCAGACCCAGTCAATATACTTACATACAAAAAATTACAGTTCGCTTAAATACGAGACTTTCATGTTCCAAAATCCCATCCCAATGCTCCATAGCGCCTTGCAGTGAACGCTCACAAAAATGTACAAATCAAGTAGAAGAGTGGGGGAAAGGGTATCGGTGTTTGTTAGTTTTCGGCGTCTTCCGCTGCGCAGTGCGTTTTGAGGACGAGTTTCAGGCGCGGTAGTTGGATTGGCTTGGAGACGAAATCATCCATTCCGGCTTCGTGACAACTCTGTTGGAGATTTCGTTAGTATTCATCATTGGATGGATTGACTGGCAGGTTTTCAAGTACTTTTACATTGGCTTCATCCGAATAAGCCGAGAGTGCGATAATGGGGCCTTTGTAACCTGCTTCCCGGATGAGTTTGGTGGCCTCGAGGCCGTCCATGTTGGGCATCTGTTTTGGAAGGTTAGAACAAGCGACGGCTCGCAGTGAGAATCAGAAGTTACCTGGACATCCATGAAAATAAGGTCGAAGTTGTCGGTCTTGGCCATGTTCTCGAGAACGAGGTCGTAGGCTAATTTGCCATCGGCAGCAATGGTGACATCGGTCACCTTCTCCATCTTGAGAAGACGTTGCACTACGAGTTGATTTGTCTTGTTGTCTTCTGCAACGAGGACTTTGAGACTCCGAGGGTGGTCTAGTGGTGTAGTCGAATCCTTCGGAGCAGCGCCAGGTTTTGAAGCGGATGGAGATGATGTCGACGTCGGGGGCGGTAGACCACTGGCTCGCGTTTCGGAGATATTCGCAAAAGCGTGTATACTGTTCGAGTCATCCTCATTGTGAGCTGGTGTGTCGATGCAGCTGTAGCGGTGTTCTGGCGGTCGGAATGAGTCGCCGCTGATGCTGTTACGGGGAGAGTTGAACAGTAGTGAGCCTGTGGTTTGTGAAGAGGCAGAGCTGCCAGTGTCTGCCCGAGTGCCGATTTGCTTGAGGGGGATGCGCATGGTGAAAGTACTGCCCATGCCCTCTTGACTCTTGAGCGCCATGGACCCCGACATCAGCGACGAAAGTTGGGCGCAGATGCTCAGACCCAGGCCGGTGCCTTGGAACTTCTTGCTCAATGCCATGTCGCCTTGGAAGAAGGGTTCAAACACCCTTTTCTGAACGTGCTCAGGCATGCCCGTGCCGGTGTCTACGACTTCCCATTCAAACCATACCTGGCGAGCGTTCACAGGGGGAGAGCTCCCAGAGCGTGCTGATGCCGCCGAGGGTTGAACCGGATGGTCGATGGCATTGATTTCGTTGGCCGTCGCCGTCATCAAGTGCTTCTGATTGAACGAACTTGGCGTCGCAGAACGCTCAGAGCCAACTTCTTCAATAACGGCCTGCCTCGACTTCCGGCCTGAGCCCTGTCTCGACAGCGACGTCTGTTTCGACAAGACCGATGCTCTTCGACTGACGCTCTCAGCTTCGCCGATACATCGAACGATCACGCGTACGTTGCCGCCCTCAGGCGTGAACTTCAAGGCGTTGGAAGTGAGGTTGTTGACCACCTGTACGATTCGAGTCTTGTCGCCCCAGAGCACCATGTCTCGCACTCGACCGCTTCCCGCCGGACCAAATTCTTTGCGATCACTGGTGCCATTTCCATCGTACACGGCGGCATCACTGGGACCCTCGAACACGATCTTGAAGTCCACCTCCCGCTCCTTGGCAATCAACGAGAAGGTCGAAAATACCTGGCTGGTAATGTCTCGAACACGGAACTCGTCCTCCTCAAGCACAATGTTATGGTCTACTTGGTTTTTGCTAAAGAGAAGGATATCTTGGATAAGCTTACTGAGCAAGTCACCCTGGTTGAAGATCATTTTCATATCGCGCTTCACAATCGCCAGGCTGGACTCTGCTTGCGATGCCTGCGCAATCCCGAGAATACCATTCAGTGGCGTCTTCAGCTCATGAGAGATATTGGCCACAAACACTGTTTTGGCTTCGTTCGCAGCCTCCGCCGCCAATTTGCTTTCCTCAAGCTCAGCCGTGCGCTTCTGAACCCGCTCTTCGAGCGTCTCATACTGCACAAGCAACTCGTCAGACATCTCATTAAAAGTTGTCGTCAGGTCAGTCAACTCATCCGAAATAAGATGTTCTCGGTCTTTCACTCTCGCTGGTATCCGGAATTGTCGGCGCTTTCGTTCCTCGGATATTTCAGACGCCGTTTTCACATTCCGGTGCCTCCATTTCGAGATTCCAGCAAAAAAGCCTTCCTTGGACGTCATTTCGAAAACAACGCCTGATGAGAGCCCTTCAACGGCGAAATTGCTTGTCTCACTTGAGCCCTCGTCTGGATCAAACCCAGGTGGCAGAACGGAATTACGAGTCGCGTCTCTCAAGCGACGAATCGGGCCAGTGGAGTAATGAGCAGTAGGAATAATGATAAGCAGTATACCTCCCAGCGTCCCAAAGATACAGGCGAGAATGACGTTGCGCAGACGGTTTATCGGTTGCCATACCTCATAGTGAGATTGCTCAACCAGGAGAAGCCAATCTACAAAACCCCCATTGGGCACTGTCGCATAGCCAACAGATACCTTGATTCCTTGCTCATTTGTCGTGGTGAGGTACGATCCAGCATGATTAGAACTTGATGGTGGATCAGTCCAGCTTTTTTTCACGGCAGGAAAAGCATTGTAATCAAAGGTCAAATTACCGCGGACTGTTCCCTCGTGCCGATGCATCGTATTGTTCGGCAGGACAACAAAGCGAGCGGTGAGATCTTTTGGGGCTCTGGACCCAACGTGGAGGACTCCTGCTGGCAGTCTGTTGGTTACGTTATTTGGTGCCACGATCAAAGCCACGCCAGTCTCGTCCAAGCCTTCTTGCTGGTTGTTGATGGGATCGGTTATCAGGATAGCGTCCACGATTATGGTCATCCAGCCAAGGACATCATCGCGCGAAGTATTGTTTATGACTGGGAGAGTCATGGAGGCAAGAGAATAGGAGCTGTTGACCCACCATGGTCCAATAAAGAGCATGCTTGTCGGATCCAAAACCTGGCCTTCGAAACACGCTCTCTTGGGGGTCGAGGGTCCATTATAGCAATTGGTTCCGTAGGTCAAGTTTGGGTAGAGCGGGGCAGGATACCCAAGATCGCTCTCGTCCCCAAGAAAAACAGGCTCCCCGTTTGGGTATGTGTAGGGTAGTTGCACCGCGCCATCCAGATCGGCACCAGTAGCTCTCAGCACTGTTGTGTTGGCTCCCAGACTGTCGTTTGTTCCGAAGACCTGGGCCTGCATGAGTATGCCATTACTCACTGCGCCATTAAGAGCGAGGCTGAGATCCTGTATAGACCGAGACCAATTGGCGTCCGTATTGTTCCCCCGCGCGTATCTCTGGAGAGAGCTCTGTACCACCAACCGTGTTGCTACGGCCGTGACACTACTCGAGACGAGGGATAGGGCGGCGCCAACGTTGGCGGCTTTGAGGGATGCAGTGAGTAACAATTTGTCCGACCTGAAATAAGGTCAGCACAGCGGATTTTGAAGGGGTCTTGCTCAAGGACGAACCTCATATCCACTACATAGGGATACGTGGTGAACTAGATGATGGAGTCAGATCAGCTTTCATTTGTCAATCGCGACTATGTCGTCTTACCCAGACGGCGAGAGCCAATACTATGAAGGCTATCAGGACGAAGAAGTACACCAGCAATCCCAACTGTACACGAATGCCGACGCGCATCTTGAACATAGCAGCCTGCGGCCTTCGTGGATCGGAGATTGGTGTAAGTGTGTCGCCAGCGGAGGAAAAGGAAGAGGTTGTTGTAGGCTGCGGGTTCTTGTTGTGAGGCGGAATAGTCACCACGGGTGACTTTGTTCTTCCGGCAGCCGCGCCTGTAGCTCCATTCCTCGAAGAGGCTGGCGAGAATCGAGCCACGCTTGCTGAGGCCCGCTGGCGCAGGCAGGAGGGAGATCGTGTCGTAGGAACAAGGATTGTATCGTCTTTTCGGTGGATGTTGAAATAGGCAATTTGGTGATATTACTTCGAGCCACACTTGCTGAGCCAGCCAGCGCAGGCAGGAGGTATGTCGACTCGCAGCGGTCAGAAATCTATCGTCTCTTCGGGGGCTGTTGCGAAAGTGATGATGCCAGCGCAGGCAGTAGAGATATCGACTCGTAGCAATCAGGAATCTTTCGTCTCGTCGGCGGATGTTGCGGATGAAAGTTGAAGACAGGAATTATATCGACTCGTAGTAGTCGAGACTGTATCGGATCTTGTCGGTGGAAGTTGCAGAGGGGAGTTTGAACATGGACTCGTAGCATTCAGGATTCAACGTCTCGTCGACGGATGTTGCGGATGGGAGATTTCGAGGCGTCTGTACAGGAAACAAGGCGATCTGGATGCAGCTCGTTGCTCAAGAGGGAACGACCAATTGGCCTCAGTTGGATTAAAAAGAGAGTATTTCGTATTCGCACAGCAGTCGACGTCCGGAATTGCAGCGAGGACTCGGCGAAGTCTTTGGCCTGAGGGACCGGGCGGTGCAGCGTAAGAATTGCCAGTGCCTTGACGGCGAGCTTGCACGAAAGGGGGAAGCAGAAGAAATAATCAATCTAGACCTCTGCAAAGCCACATCTGCCATGTCTCTTGTCTCTTGTCTCTCGGCAGAGGCAGATGATTGGAGACGGGCTGCAACTAGGCAGATGGTTGGGGACGAGCTGCAACCAGGCAGTTGATTGGAGACGAGCAGCAACTCCCTGTCGTACCGACTATGGTAGAACCACTGACATCCCAAGGTGCCGAGGGTGCCGAGGGTGCCTACCTCCTACTACTGTGATAGTACTGTGGTAAGGTTTCAAAGGTGCCTAAGGTTCCCAAGGTTCAGGTTCAGGTTCGCACCTCCACACCTCCACTTGCGAGAACTACTATGAAGTACTCCGTGCTGGTACTGTGTACTGTACATCTGCCGAGTACCCACCCGAGTGCCCACCGAGTACACAGAGACTGTCACAGAACTCCAGCCGCGCGTACGAGGCCAGAATATGGTACCGAGAATGACTCGTACAACCTTCAGGAATGACTCGTACATCTTCAGGGCACTGGTACTTATGGTTGATAGAGCTGCCGTCCCTTCATAGAAACTCTCAAACACCAGGTTTCCTCGACATACGCGGCCTCCCAGATTGTGATGAACGCTATGTTTGAGTTCCTGATCGCCCAGATCGCTCAGATCACTCCCATCACCCAGATCACTCCCATCACCCAGATCACCCCCATCACCCAGATCACCTAGATCACCCAGATCACCTAGATCACCCAGATCAACCAATTGCGATGGCATTGCGAGTTCGGTACCAGGACTTGTCGCTCCCTCAACCCCGCCCTAAGCGACAACTTGAACCGAACTTTGGCCTTGACGCTACCTCCCGTTGATTTGCACCTTTCGTCAAGGATATACTTGTTACCTCTTGAGCTATGCTTGCCTACCCATGGCACAAAGCTGCACCTTCGATATCTATACCTGGTCACCGGACCATTTCTTACAGAATCTGGGACTCTCGTACTTTACGATGGCAAGAACAGAAGGTTGTGTCTTTGTCAACAGTGAAATCATGTAGAAAATATTATGTATACGAATTAACCCAATTTTCCTACGCGTCCGGCTTCCTTGTCTCGGCTGGAGTTTGCCCGAGATAACCGCAACCGCAACCTCGACCTCGACCTCATAACAGTTCAAGTACTATGTACTCGGGCAGGGTTCGCACTCGTCACTCCATTCGTAATCGTTAGATGCGCAAGTGGCAGGAGTTGCAGGGAAAATGGCTCCCGTACAACCAGCATTTCCTGGAGGTACGACTCCTTGACCTTTGGGCTTCATATCGCCAAAGCCGATGGGCTTCCCCTTCTTTGGCACGGCCAGTTGAGAAGTACCCTTATTTGGCTTGTCTCTTCTCTCAGGCTCATTCTCGACGGCTGAGGATGTTAGTTTCTGGCCTCTCGCGAGGAAATGGATAGCTAGTATACCTTCTCCCGACACTAGCGGAGCCGTAAGTTGATCCCGCTTGCGGCCATGGTCCGGGGGGTCCGGGTTCGTCGGATTACCCTTGTCGTACCGCCAAATCAAATCAATAGCGAAGTCGCGCAGGTGCCATGTAGCCCAGTTTATACCTTGGATGAGCTGAGTGATTCCACCACGTTCAATTTCATAAACTATATGATAATTGTTAGGGCCTCTGATTATGGCGCGGACATGGGTATCGAGGTCGTTTATGATTCGGAGAGCAATTCCGCCGGTTGCTCGTTCGATCCATTTGAATCGAATGCTGCGGCCGGTATCTCTATCTTTCAACTTTTTTATAGCACCATCCCTGAGCACGCCGATTGTGCTGCAGACATGACATTTGAATTCCTGACGTGGCTCGAGAAGTCCTCTAGGAGTGAGATTGCCTTGAACGGAAAATGGAAGCATGATAACTTGAGCAGCAACCAGAAGGTTGCTAAGAAAAGAAGTAACGCGCATGATGACTGCGAAGATTGACTAGAACAATTGATCGAGAGAGCTGGAGGAAATGTGCGGTGTAAAGAGATTACTCAGGATTACAGCCGTAGTACTCTCCACTACTTATAGTAAGATATCATGCCAAATGAATGCCGGTGAGTCCCCTCAGTGCAAGGATGCTTTTGCGATAAATTATAGATTGGAGAGGGGGGATCCATAGACATGTATTTAGCATAACCACATACGTCTTCTCATCTTCTGTTGCGATACGGCATCCTCGGCATTGAATTGCGGCCTACTGATAGCATCTCTGGGTTATCTTCTCCTTACCCTCATATGTCTTTTACTCTATACCGACGAAGGTTAAAACGGGGTCATTTATAGGTTTCTATTATAATATGGTTGGCGCAATAAACGAAGGAGCAACGACAGAATTATAGAAAGATAACTCACAAATCAGAGTCGCGCTCACTTTGCACGCGTGGTTGAGGTGATGGATCCTCGGATCGTCCTGGCTGTAGTGAGGGAGGTGAGATGATGACGCGCAGATAAGGAGTGATACGGCGAATGCGAGGCTCCCGGTACTGTTGTAGAATGATTTTCAGAGTGTCTACGTCGCTATACGATGCTAAAATCTAGTATCTTACCTAAAGTTGGAGATGGCATATCGGACTAGATGCTAAGTACCTAAAGTTAGAGGGACCATATCCTGCCTGTACTTGGGGCGTGTACGAGAGATTGGATGAGCTGGCTAGACTTTAGGAATCGACGCAACCAACACAGTAAGGTGTACGAGAGTCTCTCAGATCTACCGAACAGGCCTGCGTGGTTTTGGCGAGCGATGGCAGCCACTCGTAGCCAAGAGCGAAATAGCTGTTATAATCTTGGATTAATTAGTACATCGACGCTTCCAATTGGCTAAAATGGGAGGGGCCGCCGGACGTAAAGTACTATCAAATCAAAATCAATTAGCTAAAATCGGATATCATAAATAGGGGATTTTGGAGTATACTGCCCTGTACAGAGTACGTGTTTTCTTTCTTCCACTCAATCTAAGTCGTGCACGTGGGCCTAAAAGTCTTAACATAGTACTGTGTAGATCGCCTTCTCTCTGCACCTTGTCGATGAACTTCAGAATGTCTGTCTTGACCTGTAAATAAATCACAATAGTTCTAATACTGCCACCGATTCATCGACCGCCCCATGCCACCTCCATAATGGCAACCCTCGCCTCATCAGAAACCCTCATCTACCGCAACAACTTCAACTCCTTATCATCAATCTCCACCTGGATCCCTGAGGGCCCTCTCAATGCAACAATCTCAGACTCCACCCTCACCCTCTCTGGTGCAGGAAATCCAGACGACTATTTCGTCTATTGGCTCCCCGAAATCTTCCCCGACCGCATCCGCATATCCTGGGATTTCCAACCCATCGCAGAACCCGGCCTTGCCATGTTCTTCTTTGGCGCCACATCCCTGACCGGCGGAAGTGTTTTTGGCCCAGAGATGAAGAAGCGGAATGGGAGTTATGCTCAGTATCATTCTAGTGATGTCAAGTTGTTGCATGCCAGCTACTTTCGAAGGAGGTGGCCTGAGGAGAGGCAGTTTCACTTGGCGAATTTGAGGAAGAGTCCTGGTTTCCATTTGGTGGCGCAGGGCGCTGATCCGTTGCCTGATGTTGGAGACGTAGAGAGTGCCTTTTATAAGATTGAGATTGTGAAGGATGGGAAGAGTGTGAAGTTCTCGATAAACGGATTGCTAGTGTTTGAATTCGAGGATAAGGAAGGTGAGACGGGGACGATGGTGAAGGGTGGGAGGATTGCGTTCAGACAGATGCAGCCGCTTGTTGCTAGGTATCGGAATCTGGAGGTCTGGAGTTTGTAGTCGGACAGGTCGTTGATGGGTATACAGCAGGCCCTCTTTTCCGTGAGTGATGAGTAAGTCTGCTATGTCCTAGCCTCCTGCCCGTCTAACATGGAGAACACCGGTATGGATTTAAGTATTGCTATATCGAAAAAAGCCAAGCTCGTTAATGATTCGCGGTGCTAGAATCGAATTACTTGTGGAATTGGGAAATCTCGTACTGATTTTTGTCGAAAAATTCAGTAGAAGATATTGAGGGGCTTTGATGGTGACAGCTTCAGTGTGACAATTAGCTAACATGTCCCATATCTTATGATCGAAGAAAATCTGTTGCCTGCGGCTGCTTCGGGAACTCCTCACGCCGGACTTGATGGCCCTTGACAGGTTGCTTCGGACCAAGACATCACTTGATCAGCCACCGAGTGTCTACTATGGAAGAGTCCTTATTCTAAGCAAAGTAACCATCGGTGGGACTTGTTTGGAAAAGCATGGAAAGTGATGTGAAGGCATGTGCATGCGTCTTATTCAACTCGCCATCTTCATGGCCTCTTTGGTCTGAGTCGTTCCCAGCCCAAGCACCTTTTAATCATCTGTTAGCTAGCGGCCAATAACCATGTTCAAGAGCCTGTCCACCCGGAGCTCTTGAACCATGCTTTTTCTTTTGCACCAGCCAGCTACCAAAAACTCCCTGCTTATCTTGACCCCACCTCAAGTACAAACCAGGTTCCTCATAATTTGCCCCTGCAGTTTTTGTCAGGGCTTCTCTTCCGATCGCAAGTATCAAAGTCACCGAAAGGATCGGGACGAGCTTCATGTTCCTCAAGCTCCCACACCATCATCGTCAAGCAGAAATCCAATGCACTACACTGCCCACGTTGCTTGCCCCAAAGCCAGACCTTCGTCACCTGTCTGAATTCAAACATATCGTGTCGATCCGTAATCATGCGGAACAAAGTAGACCCATTATCCGTCCCAGCAAGAGCAATAAAAGCCTCCCTCTCAGCAATATTATCGCTCTCCCTGTTGACCTCAACGACATCGAATCTTCCAGCATCGGGAGCAAGGAGCTTTCTCGCTGCCAGCAAGATAGGTTCTGTTTCATCGTTGATGATGTTGTTCCTCATGACGTACTTGAGATGTTGACCCGTCTTGAACATATCCCCATAGTTGTACGTCCAGATATCCGAATGATGAGGCAGGTCTTTCTTCTCGAGGGGCGGAATCTGCTTCTTGAAGTAGCTCAACAGATGCTCGTTAAAGGACGACTCAACAATCAACGTCTTCGAGACATCGTCGAAGGCCGTTGTCGAGACGTCTTCGGAGTTCTCGCCGTCTTTGATGAAGTAGTTTGTATAGTGCCACGGGCGTGTAAAGTCCCAGCCGAACCTCCTAGCTGGTAGGTTTGCATCCTCTAAGATCGCCGAATCGAGAACTTGGTATTGGCTCACGTGTCCACAGAATTTCTTGAAGTAGAGGAGGGAGCTGATTGGCAGGTCATCTTTGTTTGGTGGGTTCTTCATGGCTGCGATGAGCTTTTCGCCTTTTTCGAAGGTTTTGTCGAAGGATGGTGGTCTGGTGTAGGCCTTCTTGACGAGTTCGGCTGCTGAAGGTTAGTTCTTTGCCAGTGATTGTGTGTGCAAACTACTTACTCGAGTTGGTAGTAACGGAACGTCCTAGCACAGTGCTAAACTGCAAAGAGAGTGCCGCGATGGCGACGAGGGCGATTCCGAGACGCATGGTGGGTGGATTGAGATAGCTTCCAGCTTCCAACCGAGGCAAGAAAGTAAGTAAAGGTTGTTGTTGTTGATAGCAAGTCTTCAGAGAGTTGGCTTTGACTTTTATGGCCTTTCTCCAGCAGTGTTACCCGTAGTTCACTATAACAGTCAAGCATCGAGACAGGCACATGACCCTCATGACCCGGCCTACCATGACCAGTCTCACGAAGCGCATCGTAGGATGCTGGTAAGGCGAGGTTACCCAGCTGTCAACAATGACCAATTCGAGACAAGACGGGTAAACTGGTTAGCTCGGATCACAATCCCATCTCAAGACCAGCATGGAGTGTTACATCATCCTGATGAGAACAAACCATGAGCAGGCCCGGAAACACTTCACAAGACCAGAAGCCTATGGTCTGATACGGGATTCGGGCATACCGATCACCATTTCTACTACATCAGGATATGAATACCGAATATCCATTCCCACGCCTCCAAGCACACTAGACTTTTATACACAATCAATTGAAAGAAGAAACCATGCGTGTTTGTAAGACTCTCTCACGGAATTCAAATCGATGCCTTACTGGTTTCCTCCAAGTATCATTAGCAATCTGTGCAACCTCAATTGCTGCCCCCGTCACCGCTATCCTACCTGCCAGCAACAAACCAACCTAAATCCCGCATGCCCACATTATCTAATTCTAAAATCAAAACCAAAACTATCAGCCCCTCCCCAATCCTCTCATATTCCCCAAGCTCTTACTCACCCCCTTCCTTAAAAAGTCACACCAAGTACCCGAAAACCAGGACCAACAAGCAACTCCATCTCTCAAGGTTCAAATACAACATCAACCCATAGCCTCTCCCAAGTATCCAAACCAAATGGCCGAGGCTCGACGGTATCAATGTAGTCAGGCAATTCATGGTCAGGCCGAAAGGTAGTTGGTTGTATCCTGCTGTACGATGATTATTTCCCCGAAAACAATTGTCGCCCAATACTGCTCGATTCCATTCTTGTTCCCAAAGCATATCAACGACGTTGGAAAATTGAGATTCTCGCAAAATAACATGACACTCCCACAGCGTAACAAATCCAGGTCTAAGCATGAGCCCCAGACAATATGATGATATCTAATAACAGTGGCTCAAACGATGAACGTCCTTCATTGCAAGCTCGACAGACTTGGAGGGTCTTTCCTGTCGTAAATAGTCGTGGTATCAGATTTTTCGCTGTTTGTTTGAGTGGCCGTTTTGTTCGAACCGATTTGATTTCGGGCAGCAGCCACTGATCAAGTTGCGTACCAATTATTAAAACGGATGGCTTAGCCATGGGTATCAAAAACATTCATGTTGGCAGAATCTTACTGCCCGCGATCCAGATGGCTTACATCGAGACCAAGGTGAGACTACTCCCTGATCATCTGTGACCTACTTCTCTTCCTTAGCAGACTCCTCTTTGGCCTCTTCCTCAGCCTTGCCAACCGCGTCATCAACTACCGTATCACCATCTGGCATCGTTTCCTCAGCGTTAACCTTGACATCTGCTGATGGAGTTGCGTCCGCATCCTTCATAATCTCATCTTTCCCTGCGTCACTCAACGCAGAGTCCTGAGGGCTTAACTCCCTCTCCACACTACCATCCCTCTTACTCCTACCAACCGCAGCTTCCATATCGAGTCCCGCCCCAGAAGATCTCTCTTGTGGGCCCGTATCTTCCATTCCAATCTCATCCGGACCCCTTGCATGCGGTTTCTCCTCCTCAGTCTCATCAGCATCAATGTTTCCCAGCTCCTCTTCTGACATGCGTAAGCTTCGAGGTGGGTTGGCGACGACACCGGCCTGTTGCTCTTGCCTAAGGAGCTCACCTTGTGTCACTGCGCCCTCAGCACGGAGGGTCTGTTCCGTAGAAGCAGTCTGCGTTTGAGCTGTTAGTGCTGCTGACGAAGAAGCAATGGAAGTTCGTGAGCCGACAGCTGGTACGGAAGACGTGGTCATGACACCATTCACGACGCTTACAGTTTCTATTCTGCCTGCGCCGTTTGGTCCGTCTACCATTTCTGTACTCTCTGATTGTAGTTCTCTGTCGCTGTTGCTCGAGACTCTTCCAGCCGGACTCAGCCATGGGATTGGCGTTAGGAGTGCGCCACCTAGGCTCTCGTCGCTTCCTAGTGCAGGGCCGGTTGAAGGGGTCTGATCGTTGATGGCGCTGACGCCATTGAGTATGCCACCGCCTGGGAGAGCTGTATGTGGAAGTGGAAATACAGTAGTATTGCTCGAGACGTTGATTACACGATCGAGGGCGTTCAGGTAAGGAGGAAGGTATCGGTAGTGGCGTTTGGGGAATAAGATCAGCTCTGCGAGACGTTGTACGGTGTGTGGTGGGTATTTGGAGAAACCAGATTTAAGGGTAGATTTGATAGACTCGTGTAACAATGTCAGCTCCTGCGGGTATTCGCCAGTTCCTACAAGCGCAGATGAGCGAGGTGGTGGTGGGCTTGGTGGGCGTTCAAAAGATGGCACGGCTGGTCTTGCCGCATCCGATATTGTAGGGGCGTTTTCTTTGTCTGAGGTTGTCGAGCCCTGGCTTGAGGGGTCTGCAAGTGTAGGGAGTGGTGATGCGAGTCTTCGAGGCTGTGGTGGAGCTGGGGGACGTGATGGCGTGGGAAACTGCGAGCGCACTATCTGTGGGAGATGGTCAGCTATGTTTAACAATACGATTGGATCTGGCGTACAGAGTCGAGTCTATTCAAGAGATGATCCAAGACTCTGGGCCATTCATCGCTTCAAGACATTAGCAAGCGCATGGAGAGCCATCTCTGGTAGACTTGCGAGTCGAAAGTGCCAGTTGCAGCAGCCGTCTCCAAGAGCTCCTCGTCTGTGGTGTTGTCAGCGATTGAGATTGATGTTGAGATTGATGTTGATATCGATATTGATATTCAAACGGAAGGATTGGGCGTACTGGACAACATGGTGAGCAGTTCTCGGTGGTGCAATTCCCGTCTGGCGCGTCGTGGTTGTGTCCATGTCTCGACGCTCGACGCTCGAACTTCAAAAGGCCCGGGAGTTTCAATGGACCCCCACTAAAACTCCCCGCCCCCCTAGAATAAATCACGCTCCACACCCGACGGGCTCCCTACAATGTGCTTATATAATCACAAAAGACTCAAGTATTTGACATCTCACATCTCACATCTCACATCTCAAGAGGTATGGTAATTACTGCTCGTCTTCAGTTCTTCATATCCATCCCCCTATCCATCTCCCTATCCATTCTTTCCCTCCATCCCCCTCCCCATCTTTTCATAGCCCAGATCACACTGCCCCCAACCACAAGCGCAATAACACCCAGGATCGTGCAAAGCCATCCATTGCCTATCGCTCTTATCAAAGGCGCGGCAATGATACCACCAACGCAGGAGAAGATATTTCTCATGAAATTGTTGACGGCGATACCGTTTGAAGCGCGTTTGGGCATGAATTCTGTCAACATGGTAGTGGCCATGGCGAACATGATCATGGATCCGAGGCCGAAGAAAAAGTTGGCTAGCATCTTGACGCTCGGAATTAGCTGGTGTTTCCTTGGAGGTGCGTATGAGGGGGAAATACCGGAACAAGCCAAAACACACCCTTCTCAGAACTCCACCCATACCAAATCAAGGCCATGGGGAACACACTTCCAGCAATCCAAGCATTCTCCTTCATCCTATCTTCAGCTCTAAATACCAAATTCCCTTTCCCATCAAATCTCCCCGCTTTCTTCGCTTCACGTTTCATGATATAGTCTAACCATCGTCCACCCAGTAATGAAGCCATGATATAGCCGAGGGAACTGGGAATATATAACAGGCCGACAATGAGGGCCGAGAAATCGTATGGGCCTGAAGAGAATGTGGTTTCGATGCTGACGTTTAGGAAGTAGAGACAGCCGAAGGTTATGCTTGCCCAGAGAACGGTGAGAGAGACGGCTGGGAAACGGAGTAGAAGGATGATTTTCAAAGGGTCGACGAAGCAGCGTTTGAGGAGTTTGATGTACTTGCGAGATTTCTCGGCCATGGAATCATGGGTCCGTGCTCGTTGGACCGTTGTTGTTCGGTCCGTTGCGGTTCTTGCTGCTTCCTTCTCAATGTCGATTTTGCTGCCCACGTCTGTCAATACGGTCTCGGTCCCTGATGTATCATTGTGCTCGCTTGTAGCCTCGTCGGCCATATTTTCCCTTGCTTTCAGAGTTTCGGGCAGCACGAAGATCAAAAAAATGGTTAGGATGCTGCCGTAGATTACCAGGAGCCATTGCGTGGATCTCCAACCCAACCTCTGAGCCAAAGCCCCACCAATAATCGGAGCGAGGAAAGGGCCCATCAATGGTCCCAGGTAGAAGGCCCCCATGGCCTTGCCCCGTTCCTTGGGTTCCCAGATATCAGCAATTGTTCCAGCGCCAACTGCTTGAACACTCGCGGCTGCTCCACCAGACAGCACTCGCATAACGATAAACATGGCTATGTTCGTTGATACTGCGGACAGGATACCCCAAAGCACAAACAAGACAAAAGAAACCACGTAGATCGTCCGTCGCCCAAGAGTCTCGCTGAAGCTACTCCACCACAAAGGGCAAATTGACATGGAGAGCATATAGAGTGCAACATTCAGATTGGCAATGGTCGAGGAGACGTCGAATTCGCGAGCTATGAGTCCCAGGCTAGGCATAACGATAGCCGATCCCATTGGCGCAGCTGCTGCTGCTATGGCGACTGTGAATGTGATTAACCATTTCGTTCGATTCGGATAGTGACATGGTTGTGTGACTTCTGGGACAAGGGTGAATCGTGAGAAGAGACCTCGACGGAGATGTCGTGGAACTATTGGTGGGTAGTAGGAAGCTGATGGTCTTGAGGATGTTGGAGAAGGATGTGGCCGTATTGTTTCTGCGCCGATGGAATTCTCATGATCGGTTGAGGAGTGAGTCGACGAGGCTGAAGATGTTATGGTATTTTGATCCAAGTCGGTTTCGATTGTTTTCCGTTTGGTGTCGTTCATGGTGATCTCGCGCCAATTCGTCTGATCACGGCCAAGAATTATCCAACACTTTCCTTCCTGATTATGCGAAGCAATTGACGACAATTCCTGGATTAAGAACTTCCAGCCTCATCTCCAATGACGTCTGGATTGGAATCAAAGCTGTCAATCCGAGACTGGCCGTCCCGTAAGGCCGGGTTGATCACTGAAGCTGAAAGCGGAGCGAGCCGTGAGCCGCAGAAGCAGAGACCATCCAGCCCTATTCGAAATAATCAGACAGAAGGACGGAAAATAAGAGATTGAAGAAGAGAGATGTAGTTGAACGAAGCCTACTTGGTACTTATCCGCCTCTGTATACATAGTCCTTTTTAGTATCCATCTAAGCAACTAAGCCAGGCCATCGCATGGCAGGATCCCAGAGCCACCGCACGGCAGCATCCCTGAGCCGCACTGCCATCATGCCCAACCTCATGCTGTACTGCTCTCTGATTGACCGTTCGGTTGTGCTCGAGATGCCGAAATGCCGGAGTGCCTGGAAGAATCGAGGGTTGGCTGAGCGGAACATGAAGCCGATGCCGGCAATATCTACAGTGCATGCAAGCAGGGCAGCATCATCACATCTCATTATCTCATCAACAGCAAGTCCTGTGTATGAAGGTGTCTTTGATTCTTTCGTGGTGTACAAATCCATCAGATCGCCCAGAAGTGATTGGAGACGCGGCGCGACAACAAGAGGTTGGATTAACCTCAAATGTCGTGTCAGTTGATCCACATTCGGCCCGTTTATGTGACCCTCCCATTCTACCCCTCGATGCCCTCCGAGCAAACGTCGTCATTCTGTGAACAACAACTCATTGCGCCGACTGGACCGTGTTCGGTGAGCTCACTCTTCTGGTTCTCGTGCTCTATCAATCTCTCCATGATGTCAACAGGCGACCTCGCCTCAAAAACCGACCGCGAACGCCTCCGCGACCACTTCTCCGCCGAAAACACACCCTCCCGCTGGGACGCCCTCTGGTCAACAGGAACATTCCTCCCCTGGGACCGCGGTACTCCAAATCCTGCACTTGTCGACCTTCTATCCACAAAGCAGGAATACCTTGAATCCGCTGTCATTGAACAAGATGGAAAACAACGTCGCAAAAAAGCTCTAGTACCAGGGTGCGGAAAAGGCTATGATGTATTTCTATTTGCGGCGCATGGATATGATGCTTTTGGATTGGAGGGTAGTCCGAATGCGATTAAAGCGAGTGAGGGATTTAGGAAAGAGGCCGAGGGGAAGGAGGAATATACAATTCGAGATGAAAAGGCGGGGAGAGGAAAGGTAAAGTTCGTTTTGGGGGATTTCTTTGCGAAGGAATGGGAGAAAGAGGTGGGATGTAAAGATGAAGACGGGGAGGTGAAGTTTGATGTGATTTATGATTACACCGTAAGCTTTGCCACCTCTGTCTCTTTGGATTGTTGAAGTGGAAAAGAGCCGCTCGCTGACTCTCGACTGCAACAGTTCCTCTGCGCCCTCGAGCCCAAGTCTCGACCTGCCTGGTCGCAACGGATGTACGACCTCCTCCACCCGAAGGGTAACCTCATATGCCTCGAATTCCCAACATACAAAGAGCCTTCGACCGGTGGACCACCATGGGCTCTGCCACCGGAAGTGTATGAGAACCTCCTGCCGTATCCTGGCGAAGAGCTCAAGTATAACGAGGAAGGATATGTCATCAAGGAGGGCAAGGAGCTCAACAACAAGAGTATGGTCCGCGTGGCGCATTGGCAGCCAGATAGGACGCATGAAATCGGGAAGGGAACCGATTGGGTCGGGATCTGGCAACACCAGGCGAGTCCGCCACGCGTGCTGTAGCATCTTACTTCGTTGTCCACAGGTGCAATCGAGCTCTTCGAACATTACCCAATGCAACCAAGGCGAGATCTCCAAAAAATGTGCCGGTACTCATCTTTTCCTCAAACTATTATAGTGCTCCCCCAACCCAAACCCATGCCGATAATAAGCCAACCATATCCTCTTTTCTTCGTCTTGATTTGCGCCGTCAACCTCATGTACCTGCCCATTCCCATCCAAAACACTAATACTAACTCCATACGCCTTTGCCAGAGCAAGTAATTCCAATTGTCCACCCCATTCCCCCGTCTCCCCAACTTTCCGCACATACTCATCCACTGGCTCCTCCAAGAAGGCAACAAAATCATCTTCATGCTCTTTAATATATTTCGCTGCCGTTTTGCGTACGACCCTATACGACTCAGCCTTTGCCTCTCCCTCTCCCTCTCTAGCTATTTTGGGAGAAATACTCGGCTTCAACCCCATCCCGAGTAAATCAAGTTGATCAGCAACACTAGCATATAGACAATGTCCATCAGCTCTAACCTCCTTCTCCACCAATCCCCTCTCCGTAAACGCTCTATTCATTCGTTCTCTTTCTAAAGAACGTAGATCGGGTGTTTCTAACGCTTCTTTTTCTGCTTGGGCTTGTGTTTCTGCTAATTCGGCTGCGCGTCGAGCTAGGCGGTCTTTTTGGCGGTTGCGTTTTTTGGCTGCTGTTCCGGTGCCTGGGTTTATTTGGGAGGATTGTGAGGGATGGGTAGGGGAGGAGGTGGCGAGTTCTTCGGAGAGGTTTAGGAACGATACTTTCTTCGTTGTTTCGCTGACGGAGGGATCATCTTTCGGGGGATTTGAAGGCGGGTCTTCTGCTTCTGCTTCTGAGCTCGAATCTATATCCCTCTCCTTTTGCGCTTTCCCATTCCCATTCAGAGCAGCCAGTTCCTCCTCTTGCCGCAATTGCAGATCTTGTTCGAGACGTGTACACTCATCATTAACACCTTTCCGCGTCTTTTTAGAGGCTGCTTTCTTCTTTTGCGTAATGACGGATTGGAGGTCGCGTTGCTCTTTGCGATGCTTCGCCAGTATGTCGTCCATTTTGATCATTCGCTTGATTATTATGATCTTTGGGGTATGGGAACTCGTCTGAGCTCAGGGAATATCGGTCTTCACGCGGGAGGATTCGTACCATCGCACAGTAGCTCAACGAATGGTTATGCTGTAGTTGTCGCAGAGTTAAAGTTTGCAGGGGTCATTCGAGAAGGCCCGATTCTTGTGATGCACACGTGACTGTCACTCAGCCTGATTTGTGTTATGATACTAGTGGTTCATAATCACCCAGTCAAGTTGATAGGGACAAGCAGAGTGGCTGAAGACAGTCTGTTCATATCCCAGCAAGATTGCATGTAAATATCGAGAGATGCACATGCACGCCACGAGAGAGCCATCTTTGTCTGGAATCTTGATCATGCGAGCCGTGCAAGAAATCTGGTTGAGATCCCCGTAGCCCAGATCGCGATAATGGCAAGATCAGCGCCTTTTCAAGCGGCCAGCGAATCGTATCACTGAACATGCCATTCTCGCACCGCCTCGCACCGCGAAATTCATCAAAACCCCAGCCCCGTCCGTGCAACCTCAGCCTTACACCGCCCAGATCCTGTACACCAAGACCATCGTTACACAGCCGAAACGCTCCAAAGTCCAAAAGCGAGATCGTATCTCCGATCATATAATGACAGATACACGGCTTCCGAACCAGAAGCTAATCGCTCCAATAGCAGTGGCAACGGAGTCAACTCCTGAACAAGGTTGTGGCTCGGGTAACAAAGTGGCGAGACCATCCTTTTTTGATAGGACGGCAGACGTGGTAGCTAGTGACAATTATTTTCGCGGTGCTGACTCCTCAAGAGGCCAAAACGCAGTAAGCTAGGCCTCGAGCTGAGCTCAAAAGCAGGTGATGTTGATCCTCGCCGCATGTGTCCTGGAAAACTCCATCTCCCCAGTACAAAAGCGTCTCTTGCGTGTATGACTGGCATACCGATCGTCTTGCGCTCAAAAATGCTCGGGGATCGGCAGCGGCGTAATCAGGATTCTACCGTTTCCGTCGGTTTGGCGTCCAGGTTTCTGGGGCCAGAATGCAAAGAATGTAAATGGCGCCAATAACATGCCATTTGAGGTGGAGAAAGGAAGGGCGGCGGGCCATCTTCTTATGAGCTGCATGGAGTTGATGAGCTGCATGGAGTTGTTGAAAGCAATTGCGGACATATCAGTGCTAAGCTCACAATGCCATGCTTGTCATCGTGGACGTAGCGGTGGAACTCCCCGCCTTTAAATCATATCAACCGGCTGCAAAGCCCGTCCAGGCTTTTGGACGAGGCTGCATTGGATCGAGTACTTGTCTTCATTTGTTAGCCAAGAACAGGCAAGCCCCAGATGCAAAGCGTCAAACCACCCGGACTCTGCGCACTAGCTGGTTGATATTGTGAGAGCCAAAGGAATTGGTCAGCAGTACCAAGTCGTGGTCGTAATCAGGCAGAACTGATGCGCTTGGTACATAATACATGCAAGAATGGTATGATTCTGCAAGATGTCCGTGTCTTGGTGCCGGAACGTTCCAGATTCGTCGAGGATCCTCATCAGCCTTCATCCGTCAGGCTTTCGAACAGTGGAAGATGGCCGGCACACTATCGCGATGAACAACTTGCATGGCCCATTAAATGTGGCTCGGGGAGGGACTGCATATCTTAGCTCAAAAACATCTTCGGAGTCATTTCCGAGAGCCGAAGCCAACGTTCACCTGTGGTGCAGCGACAAGCGTGGTTGGCGGATTCGTTCGTTGAGACGCCTCGCCATACTCTCTGTAGGTCGAGAATGGTGTGGAAGGAGACAAGACACGTCGGAAAGGAGAACAGTTCGCGGTCAAACAATGCATCCTCCTTCCAAGCCCGAGCGAGTTGACCGCGATCAATCGTTGTTGAAAGGATGGTGATAACGACTAGCTGGTGATAGAAGCAGAGAAGCACACTGGACCCTGCCATAGCTGCTCTGCATCGAAACCCATCGTTCCACTCACGATGGGGTTGCAACATTGTTCTCTTTGTCCTGCATTGCTCCAAAGACGGCCTTCACCTCTGATTTGCCCGGGGAAGTGGGAGCTTGAGCTAGTTGTCTTGCATGAAGTGTGAGCAACTCGGTTGCAAACTGGCTTTCCTGCCAAATCAGGGTGCGTGTGGCATCAGTCGCGTGTTTGGATCCCAGAGCACCGCCCCGTATTTGGGGCAGTGGTGGTCCTGCCGCAGGTTTTTCCCGACAATCGACCTGGCGATAGGCCCATTCCGAATTTCCGAAACACACGCATCTAGCCATCCACTAAATTACCCGTTGATATCCAACCGTACAAGGTTCATACGAAACTCCGCAACGACTGCATACGACAGAAATATTTTGCCTGAGTAGAGAACGCCACAAATCCCGCCCTGTAACCCGGAACCATCCACGCCATGAACCGGGATCTTGATCTATTTTGCTGGCCCATAGCGCAGTAGCCTGCAAACATGCCTTTGAACGCCGGCCGAGTGAGTGAGATCAGCGGTACATGGAGCTATCCACAATCAACGATCCCGACCCATCACTCACTGGTGCAGCATCTGTAGTCGCAATTGGTGTCTCGTTCTTGCCGAACGAAACATTGACCGGTCTATCGTGACAGAATGGCTTGTGTTGCGTGAAGTGCTTATAGACCTGATTGGCGTGCTTGAAACTGGAGAATGTAACTATGGCCTTTCCCTTGCACTTCTGGGTGGACGAGTCCTTCTTGAGTTCAAGCGACACTGGTTTGAACTTGAACTTGCTAAAAAGCTTCTCCACATCTTTGTCCTTGGTCTTCTGACTAAGGTTTCCCAGCACAAGTTCGCGGACCTCCCCTTTCACAACACCATTGGTAGTGTTCACCGGAAGTCCAGAAGAATTCGTTGCGTAAGTTGGTGTAGGTACAGCAGCAGGTGCGTATTGTACAGGATACTGTTGATACACTGGATAGCTAGGCTGACCAATAGCACAATTTTGGAAAGTGTTGCACATTGAGGCCATAGGATCCGCGACGGATGCGTATTGATTTGTCGGTGTTGAGTATGCGCTGTAGTCGCTGGTCGGAGGTGTGCATTGAACAGCCATGGGAGCATTTCCCAGGAGTGGTGGAAAAAGAATCTCGAGTCCTCGTTTCTCAAATTGGTGTTTGGCGCCTAGCCCTTCCCTAATCAGCTCGGTATGGTGCGGATGAGGGGCGTGCAAAGAGCTATATGGGCAATTGCAGTTGATTGGATTGGCATATCCACTGGAAGTGTCGAACATATGCACTGGGATGCTTTGCCCATTGTGCTGCAAGCGCAAAAGAGCCTCTGTGGAAGTTTAGCGTGGAAGTTTGCGTACACAATGAGACCTACCATAGGCAGACTGTGCGTCTTCTCGTCTTTTAATGCTACAAGACCCAACGAGATTTCCGTTGACCTTTTCCACGTTTGTCCAGCCTGGCTGATGAACAGTCAAGGCGCTACGGACATAGTCTTTCAAGTCACGCCAATCTGACAAGCTGGGCGGCAACTGGGCCAATTTAGCGACAGTATAACGTGATCCGGAAATCTACTTACGTAGTCTACGGTAAGAAAGAAAGGCCTGTTTTGATCAACCCGAGACATGGTATTACGAACAAAGTCTATCACTTGGAGTCAGCGGGTTTTGTAAATCAGACGGAGCTAAAAGATGGCTAACATTTGACAAGTTGGTGAAACAAAAGAGGTGAGATAATAGTAATTGAGTCCTGTTGCTCGGCAATCTCAAGGAAGCGAATTTTGGAAGTTTCAATAACAGTTGAAAGGGAATAGGGCAAGTTTTTGTGCCAGTGAAGTCTGAGGGGGGTTGCTCCCTTTTAAGGATGCTGTTTGTCCACCTTGGTGAGAGAAAGTGGCTTTGGTATCGATGCAGACCTGGATTCGAATGCATGATGCCAAATTGGAACATCAACGGCACGGCCCTGAACTGCGTACTGCGTATAGCGCGCTTCATCTCGGGGTCGAAAATGATGGACAGCGTTGCTATTTGCGAAGTTGTAGTTCCAGAACGAATGGCATTCAACGTTTAGAGCGATCAGCTCCTTTACGATTCCCATGTTTATGAAGAAACATTCTGCCAAAGGAAGTATAGAGTACGGTGTGTGTGTACTTCGTTGTAGAGAATTGATATTCGACTGGAAAGGGAGATGATGTGATTGGCCGGAACAGGCTGTATGAGTTCCGGGGCGAATTCCTAAGACATCAACCTGGTCATGATTTGTTATCTTGCTGCAGACTTTGAATCCTTCTGAATTCATGTCAAGAGCTCGAAATCAAAGAACTAGGCAACCAGAGTGTGTGACCTATTACAAGATTTCAATTGGCGAAACGGCTTGTCGACGGTCGATGTCGCTGTAGAAGATAAAATTCCTTCAGACTGAGCTTTGTCAAGACGTCCACTCACAAACTCGGAATATCCCCGCAGTCTATTTTGTTTTTCAGATCGTGCTTGTATCTCACTATTGTGCCAGTCCCATCACGATTTCTTGTCGTGGGGCAGGGCCCCATGCTCTCTAAACGAAATTTGGACCTACCAAAGCCACCACACGTGATGATTACAGGGACCAAAATATCCTGCATCTCTTCCGCGTCATTCGAATTGTGGCGAAAGTTTAAGGTTCAGTCTTCCATAGAATCAGGGATTGATCAAAGCCACCGCTGAGGACCCACTCCTCTGTCTTGCTCTCGTCTTCGCCAAGGCAAATCGAGGCTGTGGATAGGCAACGAATCTTCGATCCAGGTTCATGACCCTGCAGTTTTGCGACAATTTTTCCTGTCGATGTTTCAATTCCACGGATAGTCCCGTCATCAGAGTTGACCCATACGCCTGAGCCATCCGGACGCCAGGCCAACGATGGAGTGGAATAGGCCGACTGAGGCGACAAAGTATTGCAGTGAACGAGAATGGCTCCGACTTCTCGGTCTTGGACAGCCAAAGCGGTCCGAGCTTGCTGCGCCGCTTCCGTCGTGGTTGCCACGTCTGCCGGGGATGAATGTAGTATCTGAGGGAAGTCCGACTCCCCGCCTTGAGCGCTTTTGTCGGTTACAGTTGCAGGTGGATAAAGTAGCTTAACAACAAGCAATTTCATGTGCGGTACACTGGATGTGGCGATGGCGATGAGGTTTGGGTCCGACGGGCTGGCACTCATCGCTGCTGGTGAAAATGCAACCCATGCATTCGAACTAACAAAGGAGAGTCAGCGTGTGGGCATTCCATCATGCCAGAAATTGGCCAATTGTGGCATTCATCGCCTTCTCGTTTAAGTGTATGCAGTATGTAGGTGCTTCAGCAGCGCGAATACTTACAGCGGAGCAAGATTTTGCTTCCCAGATATCGGCATGATAACAGGCTTAGAGACCGAGGATAGGAGCTGATCTTCTGCAATTGGGTAATAGTATACGAACGTCGAATCCCTTCTTGTGACTAGCAAATATAAGCAGTCACTGTCTGGCTCGTGTCTGAACAGCAAGGCTTCCGGATTCGAGGCCAGCTGTATGGCGCCAACAGGGTTCTCGAGAGTCATGCTGTCTTCGGTGATTCGGCATTCGTAGAGTAAGACCTTTTGATCCCAACCAGCGGTTGCAAGCCACACATGGTCTCCACTTTCCCAACTAGCAACATGAACGACATACTTGGCGTGATCCTTTCTGTGCGCCACGAGCTGATCTTTCTGGCTGTCGTATACGACGACCTTGCCGGACATGGACGAACAGATGAGGAACCTTTTCCCGACTACGGTATATGACAGAATTGGGGAGTCTTGGAGCTGAGTATGAGATTGCACGAGATTCTTCGTATCTGAAGATAGAATGTTCAACCGCCGGTCAGCTGTGCTAGCAAGTATCAGAGGCTGGGCGTGTTTAGATACTCCACTGGCATGCAGATACTCCACTGACGATTGCAGCAAGTTGGCAGTTGTAGGGAGCTCAATCACCGTAGGAGCAGAGGGAGCTAGCAAGTTCAACATGCTATCTCGAATCCAGGAACCGGGGACAGGACTCACCTGGTATTGTCCATTTCTTCTCTGTATCATCGACGCCCAATTTCTCAAAGTTTGCACTCAGATCGTACGCCTTCTTCTCTGTCAAGATCTGCTCCACACTCAGGGCTCCAGGAAAGGACGAGCCAGCGTCTAGAGGAAGACCGGCTTCACGAATGAAAGTCGCCAGTGTCTAATATAGCGATTAGTTTCATCAGTAACATCGGTAGTCTTGCCAGAGTGTGACGAACGTCGGGATAGGCATTCGTGCGTAGAAATCTCGCGACGATGAATGCAGGAGAATCAGCAAAAGGAGGCATGATTCTTATAGTCAGTAAGATGCTGAGATTTCCCTCCGAGGAAGCAAGGAATGCCTGTCAAGGCTCGCGTCTGGTTAGAAGGATGGATCAAAGTCGACGGCAAGTATGGATGATCAAGGATGGCCTCCTGGAGAATGATACGAGAACCAGCGAGAGGACGGAATGAAGCACGCACAGTCACGCGCTCAAGCAGAATGATCAATGAGAAGAAGGAAATGCGAATGTGCTCGGGGAAACGGATAAAGATCCGGTTTGGTGTCGTCCACGTCGTTAAGGTTGATGCCATGGATGCCATTTGCGATGACCGGCGGCACTTTAATTCGCCGATCACTGCAGTCGGCCGAGCATCGTCCACAAGACAAGACTACCTCCAAACAACCACCACCACAACATCTCGCTGACCAACTTCAATTGGCCTGAGAGGCATCGACCCGACACACACGAAGGTGAGACTCGAAGACCCATGGCCAAACCATCGACGTCTAAAGGATAGATCGATCGACGGCAGGATTGAGAGCACTCCTTCTTCCCGACGCCACAAACACCTGCAGTCTGGCTTCTTTATCTGGAACATCATACTCCTGTTGGTCATGCTGGCTTGACCGAGCCACCATGCCAAGGACGTGGACGTCCTCGTGGAAGATGTGGGCGAGATGGTCATTTACGATCTGGGTATACTGCTGCGTTTCAAAGACTATCAGTCTATCTATCGAGCTCATCCGATTCTTGTTCAATCAGCGATGCAGCTACTTACGCTGACTTCCTTCACGACGCTCGCTTCCCGCTTTCGTGGCATGTGTGCCACGAATTGTAATGCTGCATTCTCGAGATCGCCGATACAAATGACATGCCCATCTCATCATGTACCCGTTTAATTCGGCCCCTTTGGAATGCGGTCAAAAACAGAAGGACAGGTCAAGATTGTTCCGCGTGTCGTAGAATGTTCGTCAATATATGGAATTTGGGCCCCTGGTATGCGAATACGAACATCTTCGACGTAATCTTACATTAAGACGTGCTTCACTCAAAATCGACGGAAATTGATGTCAATAAGTGTTTCGAATGCTCAAATTTGGTTCCCCTTGTCCTCCAAAAAGACGAAAGTCAGCCCCGAGAGATGAGCGAGAATGTGCTTCCAGCCAACAATATATAAAGTATCTTACGTCGATCTGCGTAGGTTCAGCTAGCACTCAACGCTCACGTTCTCCCATACTCATTCACAACCACTCGATTCAAGATTCTCCAAAATCCACTCCATCAACATGATATCCTCAGTGATTACAGCCATCATCGCCCTCGCCATCTCCATCTCCGCCATGCCCTCCCCAGTCCAACGCGAAAAATGCCGAAAGACCAGTCCCCTAAACACCGTCCTCTTAACTTCCGCCGCCCAAAAATCCTGTCCAAACAAAATCATCTCCACGACAACCTACGTGAACAGTGAGCAAGTTCGGACTGCTTTCGGTACTTAATCTCCTGCTCTTTTTCTCTTGGGGAAATTTCACTGACGAATGGCTTGATAAGATCTTCCATGCCACTGCAAAAATGCACATACCAGGAAGGCATATAATAATGAGGCAAATAAGGCCTGTCGACCGGAGGATAAGAAAATATATCAGGATACGTGGAATCTGTATGTTTGTAAAGGTGTGAGTGGGGTTACACCTATGGTTGTTATCTAGATTGTGTAAGATAAAAGCAGAAGGGGACAGGTGGGTTAATGATTTGGATTTGGATTGGGACTGGATTTGGATTTGTGTTTCAAGATTGTAGGCTGACTCGGCTGATTATGTGTTCCCAACCAGTTCCTCTATTTACGTCTTCTTAGAATTAAAATCTCCATTTTTCTTTCTGAACACTATTCTATGATTCACACTATTAGATCCTCCAAGACAATGAGCCGTATAAGGACCAAATTTTTAAGGTAAATTTCGAGAGCTGTATAGAGAAGTCAAAGTTGTTCCGTGGGAAAAAAGGGAGGGCCCGGCCATTTTTCCACTAATCGTGTTTCCCCACTATAGCCTTCTTATATATAGAAGAAGGAATAGGGAAAGAACTAATTTGCATATAGTTCCTTACTGAAATTCCAAACCCAAATCCACCCTCCTCTCCCTCTGACCACGCTGCTGATGTAACAGACTCTTTGTAACAACCATAGATGCAAACCCGACAACCCCTTAACAAACCATCTTATTCCAGAAATCAGCATACGAATCCGTGCCGGAATCTTTATATTTCCTCTCGCGGAGATCTTCCATGTAGGCTTGACGGACTGTGCCGAGTCTACGCAGGGGTAGTCTTTAATATACATTGATAGGGGATCGAAGAGGCGGATTGAATCAATGAATTGGACAGGGTGGAGATGGGAGGAAGACGGGAGCGCAAGGAGATATGAAGAAGGGGAGGGGACCCAATGTACCAATCTTCCCACTTTTAGAACATCCGAACAACGGACCGTTCTTCGTAGTAATTGAGAGTTCGAGGGAGTGGTGAATTGAGTCTGTAATATCGCACTTGCCGCTCCGGATTGTTTGGGGGAATGCGTGGACCTCCATACTTGTGCTGATTGAAAGGGGTAGGAGGGTGATGAAATGCATGGTTAGTGTTGTTATTCTTGTTGAGAAAGTGGAAGATGTTGTGATTGAAGCGACTCGTCTGGTGCTCACCTACTTATAGGTCAAATCTCGAGAATTGGAGGGAGAAGGAATGGGCAGTATGGAAAGTGCCAGTTGGGGAATGCTATGTGTGAGTATGTTTGAACATTCAAGGACGGGAAATGGACTCAGGTGTGTCAATGCGTGTGGGCTCACTGGGTCAGAGGACTAGGTATATTCGCGGGGCCACAGCCCTGTACTAGATCAAATCATCATAATTACCATGTTGCGTGTGTTTGTAGCCTATTCCAAAGCTTCATCTTGTGATATCGAAACTCCAATTTCCAATTCATACTCCGATTCTCAAACCTAAAACTTCGCTATCATCAAAGAAAAGCGTTATCATCCTTCAGTTTTTTGCTCACCAGCAGCACCCCATATGCCACCCACGAAGTCCCCATACCGAAAGACTTCCCTTTTCCCTCCCAATCCAGAATTGTTCCCCATAGCACCCTTTTTGAACATCCGTCTGCCAACAAAGCCATCCATCACTCTATCTACCTCTCTCTCACTGAGCATTCTCCCGCCCTCGCCTGGCTCCGGCGCAGTGCTCAGTAAAGCATCTCGTAAGTCTCCGACATCGATTTGTCCCGAGTCGTCTTCATCAAAAGCTGAAAACGCTGCCAACAACTCTTCCTGCCGCGATAGAGCGGTGAGATCCGAGCAAAGCAAATTGAGGTAGGAGGATAAATTTATTGAGGGCTGCCCAGATGGAAAATATTGGGACAAAGCGTTGGCAGATGTGTCGAGACCGAGTTCTGCTAATTGTTGTGATACATCTGATGCCGTGACAGCACCTGAGTTGGCGCGGTCAAGAACCGCGAAGGATTCTCGCATTGTATGTAGATGCGCTGGAGGGATCGAAGAGAGAGGGTCATTGGAGGGGAGTGCGCGATGTGCTGCTGGCACTGGAGGAAGAGAAGCTGTCGGTAATGGCGAGGCAGCTTTTACTGTTGCGGCTGTAGAGGCAGTTGTACTTCGTGCAAAAGCCGGCCGCAGAGTCGGGGTAGTTTCTTTTTCATAGTTTGAGGACTGCATATTCGATAGTCCTGAAAATGAAGGCTCTCTCGGTAGGGGTGATTTTGTAGGACTTCCCGGCGTATGTAAACTCGCATTTGTACCACGAGTGGTCAGCCATGAGCGATCATCTCCTGCCGTCGGCGGAGGGGTGAACGGAAGAGAGGACGTCGAGGTGTTGAATTTCGAGGGCGACTGTGATGGCGTATGATTCGATTGCTTCAATGGTGAGCCGCTTGGACTGCCACCGCGCAGTGTCGATGGTGAGCGTCCCAAGGACGAATCTGGGCGTCTGAAGGGTGAGGCGCGTCCACTGGAGTTGAACAGAGGTGCTGGCTTCATGGGCGACTGTGGATTGGACTTTTCATGTTAGTATCCGTCGATATATTACGCGTATTCGTGTGCTTACCATGTTGTCTCAGTTGGGTGTGGATTCCAGCTGTGGTGGAACTGTTGTGCTTGCTTGACGAGAAGAATAACAAACTCCTTGTTTGGGAACAACTGCGGAGTCGACAGGTTAGAACCGGGGGGGGGGGGGGGG
>JEMP01000131.1:6525-66580 GCA_000738655.1 Venturia pyrina ICMP 11032 | reverse complement strand
CTTCTTAAGGGTTAAGTAGTTATTAATACTATCCTAGTAGAAAGAAGCGGATAGCGTAGGCTTTAGGACGGCCCGAGTATAGTAAGATCTTATAATACGTATAAAGAAATCTCTAAATATTACGGTAGAGCCGTCCTAATAAGGGGGCCTCTATTATCGTAGGCTATATACTATCCTATTTACGTCGGGGGACGGCTCTCCTAGGTAACGCTCCTAGAAGGACTTTATAAATACCTTAAGGCTATTATTATTATCTTTAATAGCTTTATAGGTATTATCCGCCTTATTAAGGCCGCTCGCTACTTTAGTAAGCTAGGCGGCCTACTACTCTAGTAGTTAAGACTATTCTTACTATATAACTATTAACTAATAGATAATCTCGCTATACCTATTAGCGTCGATCGCTTTAGACGTACTAGTTAGAGTATTATCTATCGTAATCTCCGTATCCTCGTAGGCGCGCCGGAAAAAAGAGTTAACTTAATATTAAGGGAAGACCTTAGTAAGTACTAAAGGTAATATTATAAATAAAGCTAAGTTAACTAGAGAATATAAAGAGGTAGAAAGCGTCTTCCTTATAGTCCTTTCTAGGGACTATACCCTTTAGCCTAGTCTCCTTTCTCTAGACCTAAGGGCGCTAGCCCCTAATAGTTATATAACCTCTACCTAATAGGAACGCTATATTAAAGAAGCTAGTAGACTATACGTAAGGCCCCTACGTACTTATAAGTACTCCTATAGATTAATAGGGGGATATAATAGTTTATATAACCTCTAACGAATAGGAACGCTATATTAATATTACTATTATTAAGAGTTTTAGCCTAAGCCTATAATAGTATTAGCCTTATAACGCTACTTTCTAATAGTAAAAAATCTATTATAGTAAAGTCGACCGTACGCTTCTCTCTAGAATAGCGTTACGTAATACGTATAAAAAATACCTACGCTAGTAAGAAGTAAAATCTTATAAACCTCTTTCTTACTATTCTTCCTTACGAGGCTATACTAGGCTAAGAAAGATCGTTATCCAGACGCAGCCGGAGGCTAACTAACCCTAGAAGTGTAGAAGACTTAATATAAAAGGAGCGAAGCCCGCGGACAAATAGGACTAAACCTTAGTTTCTAATACAAATCCTAAAAACTCCGTATAGAAACTAATAATTAGTACTAGGGTCCCCAANAACGGGGCGGGTTTTCTACTACCTCTATAACCCGCCCCTTAACCCGCCCTAACCCGCCCTAACCCGCCCTAACCCGACCCGTAAACGGGGCGGGTTCGACTACCTATAACCCGACCCAACCCGCCCCGTTGGGGACCCTAATTAGTACGTAGTACTCGTAATACTTTTATAATACACGTAATTAGCACGTAATTAGCACTTAATACTTTTGTAATTGAACTTTTATAGACGTTAGATACGCTAGTATTAGTACTTCTATAGTAATCTCCGTAGCCTTGTAGGTATACCGAAAAAAAGAGTTGACTTAATACTAAGGGAAGACCTTAGTAAGTACTAAAGATAATATTATAGATAAGACTAAGTTAACTAAGGAGTAGAAAGAGACGAGAAGTATACTCTTTATAGTCTACTATAGGTACTATATACGAATATATAGTATCCTTATTCCTTTTCTAGAACCTCTCGTCCTTCTCTATACCTAAGGGTACTAGCCCCTAATACTTAGACCTTCTTAGCTCTTCCTAAGGAAAAGGAAGTATTAGAGAAAGAAGTAGAAGCTAAGAAAGATAATAGTAATAAGGATAATAATAATAATAATAAGGAAGATAATAATTAGTTTATTAATAATCTTAAGGGAGATCAACCTAATATTTTATTTAAGTAGCTATAATAAAAAATAAATATAATTTAGAGCTATCTTTTAACTATAACTACTAGAAGACTACTCGGAATATATAAATAAGAGGAATACTAGAATAACGTAAAGTCTATCCTACCTAGTAACTATAACTATAACGTAACTACTAGGAATTAATAACTCTTTTTAGTTAGACCTATTATTACTTACTATTAGTATATACCTTAGTAATTATATAAGTACTAAGTAAGTATTACGTAGACCCGTACTAGTATAAATAGGGTAAGTTAAGTCCCTATATAATATATCTAACCCGCCCTAGAGACCTATCCTAACCCGGTTAAACCTAACTCCCTATTAGGGTAGGTTAGAGACCCTAAAATCCGCCCTAACCCGCCCTATTAAGGACCCTAATTATAAGTTATAAGATAAAAGTAGATAGTACAAAAAGTAAATAGGAAGGAATATTATAATAATTTTCACTTAGTTTACTATATGCGCGAAGATTCTAGACCGCGCGCATAGTATAGATACCGTTGAAGTTGGACTTGAAGAAAATTAAGAATCCCGGGTCGGATTTTTGATTTTCTCTGAGTCGTACTTATCGAAAAGCTCGGGCTCACTTACAAATTCCTCTCTATTCACTTCTTTTGCTACCTACTCTTACGAGTTAGACGATGGGTTCGACGAGCGACGAACGACGAGTCGATGAGGAGTTAACGAGTCGAAAAAGTCGAACTTGCTCCGAACGAAGGGTGAAACTGAGTTGAGGCGCGCTGGTACCCCGCTGACACGGCTTATCCGGGCCCTCCGAGATTGATGAACCAGCTTTATGCGTCCGAAGACAATCCGCCTGTTTGGTATATGTACTGTGTAGCTACCATCCGTTCCACGCTGTTGGCAGACAGCAAACGACTATGTAAGACTAATCTACCGTCCATACCCGTCTATTGGTAGGTAGCGCGCCTGTGCCTGTGCCTGTACTAACAATAGACTTCTTCAGATGCCACAGCACACCATCCGTACTGCCTGGCTTGACTTTGTAGGCGGCTCAAGATGAAAGATCGAGTTTGATTACATTCACGGCTATCTCTTAATGGCCGAGAAGCGATAAAGACCTGTGGCGACGTTCTCGAGCAATCGAAGCCTGAGAATTGGTGCGATTTAATGATTGGCTGTTTCAACTGACCCGGCTGTATGATATTGATGAAGAACACGGGCGATCACATGCGAGAAGTTCAATTTCCCCCAGTTCCCCAGGCTGCGATGCAGGTACTAACCATGTATAGATCGAAGAACTATACTCAAAATGGAACGAAGAGGCAAGTGACAATGCCGAGGACATGTGCATCACAATGTGATGCTTAGGTTTTCTGTGGACAATAAGAAGACTCGTATCTGCCACACCGAAGACAAGATCATATCCTCCCATTCTGACAGCAACATGGCGAGCGAGACGCAAACACAGACGATGCCCACGGCGCCTCTGCGCAAAGGACCTCTAACGAGCACCTGGCGCGATGACAAGAAGAGCTGGGGATTCTGGGAAAACCTGATGGACACACTCGGGCTTCACCCAACAAATCTTGATATGCCTATCCCGGTCTTCAAAAAGACAGATCCTGTCCCACACATGCCGGCATGGCTCATGCACCGCTGGATCATTATCCACGCCTTTATCCCTCTCGCGATCCATCAAGCCTACATCTTCGTTGTGGGTAAAAACATGCCTGCATGGGGAGCATTCTTGTTCTACACACACGCCCTGAAATTCGCTGCGATCCATCACATCCACTCCATGCGCTGGATGGGTCACCGCTTTGGATTCCTTGATGGCGACAAGTTTGCCCGAGATAACGTACCCGATGGCCATATCGCCAAAGTGGCGACGTCCCTTATTTCCACGGCGGCATTCCGGCCAATGATGTTCCTCATGCTCACTTACAAATACGCGCAGTCTCCCTTGGACGGTATGAGCTGGAAGTGGCTCCCACTCGAGGTCGGTCTGTACGGCATTGTCCTCGACTTCTGGTTCTACTGGTACCACCGGATCATGCACGACAATGACAGTCTCTGGAAACACCACCGCACCCACCATCTTACCAAGCATCCCAATCCACTGCTTACCTTGTACGCGGACGAGCCTCAAGAGTTTTTTGATATTGCTGTCATTCCCTTCCTCACATGGGGATCACTCAAACTCATGGGCTTCCCAATGGGATTTTATGACTGGTGGGTCTGCTCCCAGTACGTTATCTTCAGCGAACTGGTTGGTCATTCGGGTCTGCGTATCCACTTAATCGCGCCCAATCCTTTCTCGTGGCTTCTCCAGTATTTCAACTGCGAGCTCATAATCGAGGATCATGATTTGCATCACCGCACTGGTTGGAAGAAAAGCCACAATTACGGAAAGCAGACGCGGCTTTGGGACCAAGTATTTGGCACATTTCGAAAGGAAGGCAGGATTGAGACGACGCCAGGGGCCATTGACTATGTTAACACTGTACCAATGCCATTGATTTTCAACTCGGCTGAGCCTGTCACTTTCAAGCCTGGTCAGCGCACAATCACGACCAACACGGGCAGTGAGGGACGTTGTGACGAGGAGTTGTTGAAGGAACATCACGCTTGAATACTCCGAACCTTTGGATATCTGCAACATCGGATGAAAAGAAAGCTGGGAATGTGGTAGAATTGGAGTATTGAGGCGTGGCGCTCAATGAGATTGGAAGGAACGGAGTTGATGGTGCATTGTTAGCATACTTGTACCCACTGACTTTGGTGGTCACCCGCTGCCAGGCTGGCCATGGCATTGTGTGTTCGGTATCACAGCCGTCGTACGCGACTGGGAAATGTTTTTTTCATACAGTGCTGGACTTTTGAAAATCAAGTTTTGATAGAATGCTCAATCAACGTTGGAGTCTTTGTTTCTCATTTCTTGCTTTCGTTCCACGCCCACAAGTGGAGGTTTCTTACGTCGGTTGTGTGCCTCGACCGACCCACCATATGTGAAGAAGTATCACGCTCTAAGCCCGTATGCTAACCGTGATGTCAAGCTTCAGCATTTTTACCTTCCTTCTCTTCCTTTACGAGATCTAAAGTGGGATGCGATGAAGAATCCGGGGAAATCGTATTGAAGAACCCTCATAGCTTGATTGGTTTTGTGAAATGTGAACGGGTGAAACGGCGTCTGTTGATTTGATCGAGGTCGTTGCGTTCAACGTTTTCGTGCTGTGATCTCCCATATTGTCCGCGCTTATTTTGATACAGATTGCGAGTTGGCAGATGGATGACATATCGAAAGCTGGTGCGGCACAGCAGTTGGGAATGGTTTTACGTAAGCAGGGTCGCATTACCAGTGCCGTTGGATTAGGGTATGGACGTCATGGCCGCACCCCCGAGAAGCCGAGGTCTCTTTGTTCCTCCACAGTATATACCTATTTATGATGTACCTGCACATCGCGCTACCACTGCGAGAAATAAGTGGTCGAACTTCCACGAACGCAGCTCGCGCCTCACAGCTCCTCGTCCCTAACCAAGACGGTCAAAATGTCCTCCCCACCCTCAATCTCCGGCTCCTGTCTCTGCCGATCCATTCAATATACCGTCACAGGCATCGATAAAGGCGCCGTCCTCTGCCATTGCTCCAACTGCCAACAGACAACAGGCTCCTCGTTTGCAAACAACCACCGCTTCACACGCGCCAAGATCGCATTCACAAAGGGGGGGAATGCAATCAAAGCATACAGAGATTCGAATACTCTCACAGGCAACATTTTGACCCGATGGTTCTGTGGAAGTTGCGGTAGCCCCATTTACCTCGAGAACGAGAAGTTCAAGGGATTGATTATATTGTATTCCGGGTGCATTGAGGGAGAGCTGCAACAGGTCAAGCCCAGTGGAGAATTGTTTGCGCAGAATAGGCGGAGTTGGTTTCCTGGCGTTGAGGGTGCTGCAAAGCTATGAGGCTCTGTCTCCATCCGAATGAATTGTATATCAGGCTCAGCGGTGTGGTTACAATTCAAATTCATGCAAGATCATCAGCTAATCGCCTATGCAGAGCAGTGCTCAAGTTGAGTTCGGATGAGGATGCTTTCAGTCTCAGCCTTGTCAGTCGTGCGTTATTCGAGAAGATAGGTTCGCAACCATTCTGGATCGCATAGCGGCCAAACTGTCTTGTTGATTACAGTCGACACTGCTGGATCTCGTCAGCATCCTGCTCTCGATGGCAATCGTAAGACACGTCACCCTCTTTCAGCTGGTGATCGATGTTGATTTATTTCAAGCGAGCTCGACTATGATCATTGCCAGAAATCTATCGAAACTGATCTTTAGTTTGCCGATTCAAAATTCAAACCTTTCCCTCTTCATCGCGTCTCTGACAATACTACCGCATAATCGCGCATGCGGGTTGCTGATCACGGACATTGCCCTACCTACTTCGCTCCCATAAAGTCCAGCCATGTGAAAGCATCTTGATGCCTCTTCCTCAAAATTCGTCTGATCCCAAGTCTGCCACGGCAGTTTGTCCTGTTTTGGATTGACGACGGTTGATGTAGAGCACGATAAATCCTTCGCGGCTTGCCAAAATATGGCAGCGCGTTGTGTCCATGCCTGTGCCAACAGCTTGCCCTGCGTCGGTGAAACCTTCCTGCATTCTAGTGTGGGAGTGGCCAGGTCGATGGTGGTCTCCAAGTCGTAGAGGGCGCTTATTATCGCGCCCGATGATACTGTGTCATGTGGTTGAGATTGGACGAGTGTAGATGAGTCCCCATATCGCCAGCGATGGAGTTGTGCGCGGTTGTTGTGGAAACTTGCGTAGGCAGGATGTTCTACCGCAATTCTATCGAGGATGGCAAGGGCTTCCTTATAGGGCGCGTCTTTGCTCATTGCCAGTTCCTCTTGTCCGTGGTCTGAGGAAGCATTGGAGTGAGGCGACGAGGGGTCAGATGGGATGGACCGCTCTATAATCCGGATGGCAGAAAGCTCTTGTGCCTGCAATGTAGCGAGCAGACTTGGATCCGTGATGTGCGGGTCGGCAGGGAGGAGTGGGTCTTCTTGGATGTTGGCGCATGAAGTGGAAGACTCGGGGTCGAAGACGGCGTCGAGAATCTTCGTGTCATTGTTGGAGAGATGCGTGCTAGTCATTGTGAGGAAAGAGTATTCCGAGACTGAAAGTAAAAGACTGTTGTCTGGGAAAAGCTTGATATACTGCCTGTCAGTGTGTCCAGGTGTCAGCACGCAAGCTTATATACGTTACAGCCCCAAAGGGAAAAAGAGCGTGTTCGAGCTCTCAGATGTCGTGGGAACAGCAAAGTACCTACTCTGACGCTCTCGGCTATTGCAGGTATGGGATGGTGGTTGGAGAGATTCCGACCTGATTATGTAGAGCTCACTCATCCGTCGCCAGCCGAGAATAACCGCTCGCCAAGGTCATCGTCGCCCTTCAATCGTCCTTCAATCGTCCATCAATCGTCCATCCCCAACTTCGCTCATCCCCGTCTTGGTAAGGCTGCCATATGAGATTCATCTATCATTGGGCGTGTGAGGAAGGCGAGATGGACCGATGCACTTTTCACGCAACATCAGGCAGGCTGACCGGTAGCGTCCGCCCAGTATCTGTTGACATATCAGGTTTGCCATTTCTTGTTTGTCGACAATTTCCATTTGCTTCTTGTTGCTCAATTGTCTAAACAGTCAGTCGTGGCTTCGACGTGCTCCATCTTCTTCCACTTCTCCTTCTTCTCAGAATCCCAAGACTCCAATTTCTCTCTCACCATGGCGCCTGCAGCGATTTCTCCTCCTCATCAGACAGTCATCACTGCGAATGGATCATCGATACCATTGAACAATTCTCAATACATCAACGATAGTCTTGCTGTTCAGCCACCCACCGCTTCGGCTTACAAAGGCTACCATTCCATAACCTGGTGGGTGAACAACGCGAAACAGGCATCGAGCTATTATGTCACTCGAATGGGCTTCAACTATTTGGCCAAAAGAGATCTCACCACGGGATCAAGACATATAGCTAGCCATGCGGTTCAAAATGGCAATGTCACCATGGTTTTCTGCTCGCCCATACTGTCCTCTCGACCACGGAGGGCTGGCATCGAAACTGCCAAAGAGGAGAGGCTGCTATTGGAAGAGATGCACGAGCATTTGAACCAGCATGGCGACGCTGTCAAAGATGTAGTTTTTGAAGTGGACGATGTACATGCCGTGTACTCGCAAGCAATCGCTCGAGGCGCAGTAGGAGTCATGGCTCCTACGGTTTCGAAGGATGAACATGGTGAGGTATTGATGGCTAGCATACGCACTTATGGCGATACGACGAACAGCTTCATATCCAAGATCAACTACAAAGGCCCCTTTTTGCCTGGTTACAAAGCATACACGCATAGCGACCCAATATCGGACATCCTTCCCAAATGTCAGCTGGACATTATAGATCATTGCGTTGGCAACCAAGACTGGGATGGCATGGAAGACGCATGCGAATTGTAAGTCCTTATCCCACCGTTTCTTCCGCTTCAACGTCCGCTGACTCCACCTCAGCTACGAACAGAAACTCGGCTTCCATCGCTTCTGGTCCGTCGACGACAAAGACATCTGCACCGAATTCTCAGCCCTCAAATCAATCGTCATGGCATCGCCCGATGAACTCGTCAAAATGCCAATCAACGAACCTGCCGAAGCATCCAAGAAGGGCAAATCACAGATCGAAGAGTATGTCGAATACAATAACGGCCCAGGGATCCAACATATCGCTCTCAAAACGGCCAACATTCTCCAGACAGTGGAGAACATGCGCGCTCGCGGCGTTGAATTCATCGCTGTGCCATCGACATATTATGTTGGTATGAGGGCGAGGATGAAGGCAAGTCGGTTGAAGTGGACGCTGAAAGAGAGTTTTGAGGAAATTGAGCGGCTGAATATCTTGATTGATTTCGATGAGGGAGGCTATCTTTTGCAGCTTTTCACGAAGCCTTTGCTAGATCGGCCGACGGTGTTCATCGAAATCATTCAGAGGAATGCGTTTGACGGTTTTGGTGCAGGAAATTTCAAGAGTTTATTTGAAGCGATCGAGAGGGAGCAAGCTGGGCGGGGCAATTTGTGAGGGTTGGGGTTGAGTCTACGTATTTGCTTTTTGCCGTACCGGCGGGCATACATTTTCTGTGTGTTCAAGCGATGAAATGATTTCCTAGTAATAGTTCGTACCATTGAGAGTAACATGCTCGATTGCCAAGTTCAATCTTGCTGGTCCTTTCTGCGCCTCAAATTGGATGTTTTGCTGACTTGACCTGAGGAGACCCGAAACCTCGACCATGATAAGAAGCAGTGATGGGTGAAGAGAGAGGATCAGAGTCTATCGTATTGGTAAACGGATGATGAATGGTAGGCTGTACTGTTCGCTCCTCTCGAACTATAGATATATGGGCGCGCGAACGAGCTACTCACTACATTCCGATGCCCTTGTTTCACAAACGACAAAACTTGAGAAGTAGCCGGGCCATACGGTAGAACATAACCATCCCATTGAGGACCCTTACCAGACTCGTACCTCGCCTGGGTGCCCAGGTTCTACCGTATGGCCCGGCGACCCAAGATAAAAGCCATTGTACTCCGTACTGGCAAAGGAGAGATGAGAGACTGGAAGAAAGGTCCTGTTTAGCCAATCAAAGTTGGCGAGATGGTGGAGGACGGGCTTTTGGTAGCCTGGACTGTGCTGATAAGGGGGATGAGGACCTTCGATCTTCGACCCTAGTTCTATTCTATACACGAAGTTGTGGCCGACAATTGTTGACGGGCCTTTGCCCGCCCGTGCCGCCCTCCGCCCCCGCCCGATCGCATGGGTGAGAGTGACAGATAGATGAGAGCGGACATCATGAAGCCGTAGTACTGCCGACAGCTCTACTTAGACCTCGTACTTGGTAGTCTCAGCAGCCACTCCCGCTCCCGAGGCTGAACGTTCCAACTCCCTCGAATGGTGGGCTTGCGAAGTTCTGGGGGGAAAGTCAAGTGACATCTGAGTAGATCCACACCACGGCGATCCTACTGCGCACAGGTACTGGTAATACCACTTCAAAAGCACTCTGATATCACACTTCAGAGCGGTGGGCCTGCGGACGCTCTTATAACTCGATATCCATCTTCTCAACTCATCTTCAATCAACTCGCAAACTAAAACATTCAGAAGAAAGAGAAGAGGAAGTTCGGAGGATAGCTCCTGACATCAGTGGTTGCACATCTGAGCAACATGGCGGGACAACAGAAGTCGGGGTTCGCGGCGTCATTGCTCTTTTCGTGCCTGATTGCAGCGTTGGCATTCATTGCCGGCATGAAGAGGGAAGAGATACCAGATTACTTGCCTGCAATCTTCACCGAAAATTACTTGCCCAAGACGTTCAAGACGCAGAACGTGTCGCTAGCGACACAATACGAAGAGAACGGGTGTCCGACACTGCCAATGTCTGTACAGATCTTCTCACTCGATCCTCTGGTCATATACATCCGGAATTTCCTTTCATCGTCAGAGAGAGAGTACCTAAAGAGTCTTGCGTTAGTCATATTCAATCCACAAACTGATCAAAGCTGATTTTCCATCCAGAGAGCCCGATTTCGAGCCGTCCACCGTCTCAGGCGACTCATCGGTAGATCCGTCAGCCCGATCTTCCTCCTCGGCGATACTGGAATCCGACGATGCAGTAGTCACATGCATAGCCAGACGCGCCGCAAAATTCCAAGGGCATGTACGGTTGTCGCGGCTGGAGGCTCTTCAAGTTGTTCGATATCTTCCGGGCGAGTCGTTCAAATTCCACAATGACTGGGACATTGATCAACCTCCTGGAAAGAGGAGAAGTAGCACCTTCTTCGCTTACGTCGGCTGCGAGGAGTGCGTAGGAGGAAGTACCAGATTCTACTATTTGAGTCGAAACGGGACGAGCAAAAGATGGTGTGACGTTGTGGATTGCACAGAGAGTGCTTTGAAGGGAGTCAGGTTCCTTCCCATAGAGGGGAATGCAGTATTCTGGGAGAACTTAAAAGATGGAGTTGGGATTGAAGAAGTTATGCATGCAGGCACAGCATTGGAGAAAGGCGTCAAGTATGGCCTTAATATTTGGACGAGGGAGACTAGCGATTTTTGATTACTAGTATAGTAGTTGTTGCTCGACTTTGGTGATGATGTCTCGTTTTCGCAGAAGTTTCCAATCTAGTAATGGTTGATGAAAATCACCGCGCCTCCTTCGACTGTCGTTTTGATAGAGTATTGGCCAATGCTTAGGAAATTCAGTTCATCGTAATCATTCACATTCTCCCGGGTAAGGAGGTACTAGTAATACAATGATAATCTGGGTGATCATGTGACCTGGAACTAGGCGGGAAACTGTCCGAGGCTCAGAACCTGAGAATGGGGGCACTATATTTCCATCGAATCTTGGAACAGAAGGTTTTCCTAACGGGACCAGAGATCGACAGACTGTACACAGCAAGACAACAGCAGGGAAGAAGAGAAGGGGATGAACGGAAGCTCCGGAACCGCAGTGCTTTGTCTAAGCATTTAGCCTGTACGCTTTAGGCGGGTCGGATTCTCTATTTCAAATCAACAATGTCCACATCGTCTATGGTATCTCTAAACTCAGTCGTCTAATCTTCTATGCGGAAAACTGTCCCATACACCTCTCCAAGCTCCTTTCTCGGAGATCGAGGTTTCTACTTGATCCACATTCTCACCATGCCAGTTCCATCTTTTGAAAGGACTTGTTCCATGACGCGACAATTGCGAAATGTACTCCAAAGAGCGACTAGCAAGTTCGTTGTATCTTTGTTGTAAGACTCGCCCAGGACGGGTCGAATTGCTCGTGTCGCTTCGCGAGCATGATAGAATGGGATTTTGCTGAGAATGACATGGTTAGGTTCTCTGCGCCAATCGAGACTGAAAATAGTGGGAATCTTACGGGAAAAAATGATGAGCAACGTGGGTCTCGATGATGTTGTGGAACAAATGTTCGCCAACGAATCCGAAGTCGCGATCAATGGTGCTCGAAGCTCCTTTGACGAAGGTCCAGGTGTCGTCCTCGAAGTGCGGGACGTCAGCGTGGTTGTGGTGAAGGTACGTAATGGCGACTGTGTGAACGTTAGCTGCCTATAATGGCGTCCCAGATTACCATAACAGCAACTCACTTAGCCAATGATGCACCCAGAACCAGGGAACAAAGTACATCTGGAATACCATGGCTGGTCCGAAAGCCTGGTGAAACTTGTAGAGCACAGACAGAACGCACACAAGGCCAATATCGGTGATGGCGATCTTCTTCCACTGAGCTCTTGTGAATAAACCGCCGACGGGAAGGAAATGACTGCTGTTGAGAAATCCAAGCGTGGTACCTTCCGGGGCTGATTTCCTTCCAGCTGAAGAATTGAACATCAAGTGTAACGGCCAACCAAAAAGCTGATGGAGCAGGAGCTCTATGAATACCACAACGGGCGCGTCCTCGAAGCTTTCCCAGAAGCTGTGAGCTCGATCCTCATGGGCTGATTTGGGCGACGAGGTTTCTTCGACACGCCTTGGCACGAACGCCGTGTCTTTGTCCATGTGGGCGACATAGTTGTGGTGTCTGTGATGGGTGATCCTCCATGAATGGTAAGGGACCAGCAACAAAGAATGACCGAGCAAGCCACACCAATCATTCAGCGTTTGGTTGGGAGAAAAAGCGCCATGTCCGCACTCGTGCGCAATAATCCAGAGACCAGTGCCGAATAATCCTTGCACAAAGCCGTATATCTGCCAGAGTATGATGCGGGCCGCATTGCTCTGTATCGTGGGGATGAAAGTGAAGGCGGACCACGCAAGAGCAGCGATCAGGGCGAGATCTCGAACGAGGTAGGCGATGGACCGTGTTGCAGAACGTTCGAAGCAATGCTTTGGGATGGCATCTCGGAGCTGAGGGATAGTAACCGTGGTCATCTCTGCGGTACAATTTGTTGTTTTCCAAGCTTCCAACCGACTTTCGCTCTCGAGTCGTCCAACGGTGATTTATCTGCTTCAAAGGTCCTTGCCTGTCTCGGTAGTGGGAATCTCCTTCAATCGCTCCTTCTAGACCGCTCTCCTTCTCGGAACAAACGAGCCTGCCGATAGCAATTGCCGATATTACCTCAGTATGTCTATGTCATGCGGGTGATGGCTACGTCACACTGTACTGTGTGATATATCAAGGAGAAGCGAGGTGAGCGGTCCGATTCAAAAGTTGGTGAGGGGGACGCTCCAAGATGGGAGGTTCGTGAGGAGGACGCTCGAAGATGAGAGATCTGTAAGGCGGACGCTCCAAGATGAGAGATCTGTGAGGCGGACGCTCCAAGATGAGAGATCTGTGAGGAAGATGCTCCAAGATGAGAGATCTGTGAGAAGGACGCTCTNGTCTTAGAGCCCTAAAATTCCGCTCCTTCCCTTAGCCCGCTAAAGTAATTACTATTATATCGTTATACTTATCGTCTGCTAGAAAACGGGGTCTAGAATAAGCACGCTTCCTAAATTAGATCGAGGAGTTAGTCTTTACTCTAAGGATATAGCTAAGACGGTATAATTAGTAAAGGTTTAATTTAATAAGGGATTAGCCGCTTACTCTACGAGCGTTTACGTTAGGCGCGAGAGTATAGTTAGGCTAGAACCGGGTTTCTTTTCTAGGTTACTAGAGATAACGAGATACTCCTTAGCTATAGTTAGGGTATAGCCGTACTTAATCTAGTATAGTCCCTTAAGTACGTCGGAGATATAAGCCTTTACGATAGTAGTCTCCTTATCGCCCTATTCGCTAAAGATCTCGGTAAATACTATATCGCGGAGGCTCCTTATATCCGCCTTATTAATCTTACCCTCGATTAACTCTAGGCTAGTATTATTCTTACTAGCAGTATTCTCGAAGCTAGTCGTAAAAAAATTAAAGAATTTCTCGATTAAAGGGAGGTAGTTTACGAGGATCTTATTATAGCCGGTATTATCGATCGCGTCGATCTTAGCGTCGAAGGCGCTAATAAAAGAGGAGGCTACGGGCTCGCTTAAGCTAGTATTTTTAGTATTAGACGATTCTATAGTAAGGATAAGTATATAGAGGAGAAAGGGAGTCTAGTTATTAATTAGTAACGGTACTAAATAAAGAGTCGGAAAGGTAAGTTTAAGGTAGTAGAAACGTAGGTCTTACGCTCGACGTCTTCTATATAGATATTAATAGGAACGGGCTCGTAAGGAGTAGTTGGGGTAGTAGGCTATAGTTCTTAATAAGGCTAGGGTAGAGATCTTAAGCTAATTATATAGCCTTAGGAACCGGGTTATCTAGTAGGACGGATCTAATAGCCCTTTTAATTATTTAGGAGTAGATTACTAACTTAGGGCGACCTAGATCTTATAAATATAGATACTAACTAATAAGCGTTATACCTACTATCCTCTAGGACTCCGACCGCGAATATATAGAGACGCTATAAAGATCGTGAATAATAGTATCCTAATAGTTAGATAGTAAGGTATAGAGGATTAATTATAATATTTTACTAAGAGCGAAGTAATAGTAATATACGATACGATCGGAATTATATATAACGAGAAAACTATAAAAGATACTCTTATAGTAGTAGCGTCCTAGGCTACTAAATCCTAGACGGATAATTAGATATATACCTAATAGAACTACTAGCTAACTACTAGCGTTAGCTCTAGCTACTCCGCCCGTATATAGAAAATAATATCTTATCTATAATCCCCTACTAGGGAATACGAGGGAGTCTATCCGCTATCTCTTAATAACCTAGAAACCGTATTATAATACTTACTACTCGTAGTATATCTATACTAACCTATAGAAGCTATTTCTACCTTTATAGAACCTTATTTCCTACCTAGTCTTATTATAGTTATTATTCTTTTTATTCTCGCGGCTCGTCGAGGCGGAGCGAAGACGTAGGGAAGAATATAGACCTAATAGTATACTATAAACTTTAAGATAATACTCTTAAAGGTTAGAGAGTAGATACGAGGTACGATAGGAAGGGTTTTATATAATTTTTATAGAATTTGATTTTATACTAGAATATTATAATTAGGTTTATCGGAAAAAGAATATATTTCGAGGAAGTTATCGACTAAATATTATAAAAAACTTAAAAACTCGAAGACTTATAGAAACGTAGTATCTATATAGCTAGGAAATTTAATTAAATTTTATTAGAATTTCCTATCGGGTTCTTTTAAAAATCGAGAAAGGTTTGGTATAGTAAGTAAACTTAGAAAGACGTAGGTAAAGTTTTTAGTTTTCAAGATTTTCGATTTTCAGGGTGTGGCCACTCGGTGGCGTAATATGCTACCCTATCCGAGTGTATCCTTGTCGTCCTCTTCAACGCGACACGACGCGACTTGAACATCACCATCTCGATCGCCACTACTGAACGCCATCGTGAACCCACACGCAATGCATGAGTTGCATATCTACCAGGCTCGCATAAGCGAATTCCACGCGAGCAGTTCTTATCGCCCTATCATCACACGTCAAAAACTGATAATTGATGGATCGTCGCGGCTCCTTGCACCCGTCTATGCATACCACGCGAGATGATATGGTTTTCGCATCTTACTGGTCTATGGTGTTAATGAACCCAGCGCTCATATCCGGATCGGTTGCAGGCATGGCCTTGGATGATGTCGACGGCTTGTACGGGGTTCAAGGTTGGAATTTGGAACGGAGATCGTGGAGCTAATGCAAGCAGCTCTGGTTATACTGGGGTAGCTTTGTGGCCTCGTCAGCCTTCAAGAATCGAGATGGTGAGATGTTGAGATGAGACGTTCTCGAGCTGGATCATCTTTCGATTAGGCTGTTCAGTTCAACGTTACCATGGCTCCTCCTGGCTACAGATTAGGAACTGATGTTGGCGGTACTTTTACGGATGTTCTAGTTTTTACACCCGAAGGGGAGACAGTTCGGGCTAAGGTCCTTACAAATACGAATGATCAATCCATAGGTGTTCAAGAGGGGATCGCGAAGGTTAGAGAGATTCTTCAAGAGAAGTATGGGTGGTCGGGCAAGTTTGATTACATCCACCAGTACGTATATCCTTGATCCAGGGTGCCAGGCTTAGATTCATATACTAATTTAATTTCAGTGGAACGACCACCGGTACCAATGCCATTTTGGAAGGGAAGGGCGCAAAGACAGGACTGATTGTTACCGCTGGGCACAAGGACGTTTTGACCGTTCGTCGAAGCCAGATTCCAGGGGGGCTTGGTGCATGGATCAATTACGTTCAACCCGAGCCCATTGTACCTCTGGAAAGGACCGTGGAGGCCATTGAGCGGATACAGATAAATGGAGAGATATTCAAACCACTGGATGAGCAGGTATTTCGAGACAGTCTAGCAGACTTGAAAAGGCAGAAGCCCGAGGCGATTGCTGTCAGTCTGCTGAATTCTTTCAGCAACAACGAGCATGAGAACACCATAAAACGTATTTTACAAGAGGAATTTGGAGACGATGTCGAAATCGTGACTTCATCCGAAGTCCTTCCCGAGATTCAAGAGTATGAGAGGACAGTAACGACGACTGCGAATGCAATAGTGAAACCAATCGTCAAACGATACATGAAGAATCTGAAGGAGTCGCTTTTGAAAGACACCGACACCTTGCGAATCTTAAAATCTGATGGCGATTTGACGTCAGTTGACATTGCAGGTCAGAGGCCCGTCGATCTACTTCTCAGTGGTCCAGCTGGCGGCGTCAAAGCAGTCTCTCACCTTGTGGCCAAAAACACCCCTTTCAAGAATCTCCTCACGATTGACATGGGAGGTACAAGTACGGACTGCGCTTTACTTTCTGGTTCTGAAGTGCTGCTAAGGCGAGAGACTACTGTCGGATCTTTGGCAGTCAAGGCACCATCGGTAGATGTGGGTATTCTATTGTTCAACCGAACCCTAACATACTAATTACATGAAAAGGTCAAGACAGTAGGCGCTGGCGGCGGCTCAATCGCCATCTTCAACGAATTCTCCAAACAACTGCGAGTTGGTCCAGAATCCGCAGGAGCAACACCAGGACCAGCAGCTTACGGCAAAGGCGGTGCTCAGGCAACTGTGACTGATGCTAACTTGTACCTTGGCTATCTACCATCCGAACTACTTGGAGGAGCATTCAAGCTGGATGTTGCAGCGGCCACAACAGCTGTCGAGACCATCGCGAAGCAGATCGGTATGGATGCTCAACAGGCTGCGGAGGGTATCATTGATCTGGTGAATGAAACCATGAATGGCGCCTTGCGACTTGTTTCTGTTGAACAGGGCTTTGATCCTGGAGACTTTGCCCTTTGTGCCTTTGGTGGTGCGGGACCACTTCATGCAAATGCACTTGGGTATGTTCACACTTTGATTGCTTGTCTGCCATGGAAACCTCAGGCCCATTTCGCTTCTTTCCATTGAAGTATAAAAATGTGCTCGCAACCCTTTGCCAATCGTTCGATCATCAATCCAGACCTAGAGTCTAGTACCTGATTTCAAGAGAGCCGGCAGTATCTGTGTCACTCATCATCCATGTATTCCGATCACAGACTAATGCCTATCCAGCAAGCTTCTTGGTTGCTGGCCCGTAATCGTTCCTCCTTCCCCAGGTATTCTGTGCGCTCAGGGAGACGCCACAACAAAGATGTCCCACGAACAGAGCTGTACATGGATCAAGGTCTGGTCAGAGATCAAAATAGAAGAGCTGTGCAAAGCCTTGGAAGAACTTAAAAGGACCTGCTTGAAAACAGTCACCGAGGCGCTTAATGATGTGGATGCCACTTTCGTAACGGTCTATTCGAGTGATATGAGGTATAAAGGTCAAGCAATGACCTTGACGGTGGATTTCACCGAAGAGGAACTCAGCGACACCGCTGCTTTGCTGTCTGTTCTCCGATCAAAATTCAGCGAAATGCATAACAAGCAGTTTGGATTTTCGCTGGTTGGTGCAGAACTGGAGACTATGCGTCTTCGTGTCAAAACTACCGATGCGTCTGAGGAAGTTAACATCAGGACCATCGAAGAGGCTAATAATAGCACGCCTCCGGAAAGCGCTATCATGATGAAGCAGATGATTGCTTACAAGGGCGAGAAAGTTGAGGCAACCTTCTGGGATCGAAGCAAAATTTCTAAGAGTGGATACAAGATACCTGGGCCAGCTGTCATTACAGAGATGGATTCTAACACGTTGATTTTGCCCGGCTATGTCGGTGAAATTGACTCTATAAGTACGCTCGTGACTTGCACTTTCATGGAGACTTGACTGAATGGCTATAGGCAATATTCTCATCTGGCCAGCTGAAAGAGCGAGAAAGGAAGAAACCATTCACACTCCAGAGTCTGCTCGGCAGCTTGTGAAGGACTCTCCGCTGATCTCAACCTTGATCTCATCCGCTCTTGGATCGATTCGGCGGGAAATGGACACTTTGATGCTCCGCTGCGCCATATCTCCGGCGATTCGAGAACAGCAAGATGAGTTCAACGTTATCACCAATACTCGGGGTCAGATGCTTGTCGGACAATTCGGCAGCTTCATTACCCAATTTCTCGAGATATGGGAAGGCACTATTGAAGAAGGTGATGAAACGATCTCCTCTCCTTGTGAATTGTCTAACGCATAACAAAGGCGATGTTTTTGTGACAAATGATGTCTACCAGATTGATGGTGCGGTGTCTCACTTGAACGACGTGATTGTACTGCTGCCAATATTCTACAATCACGAGTTGATCGGATGGGTATGTTGGACCAAGTAGGGAACCGGCCAGTGCTAATTATTGCAGGCCGCCAATTTCGGTCATTTGACAGACGTCCAAGGGAAAGTGCCTGGCTCGATGGTAGGTCCTAATGTTTCGTCAGTGATTCAGTTACTGACATGCTGTGCAAAAGAGCATCAACTCAACCACGATATTTGAGGATGGACTACAGATCCCTTGTGTCAAATTATATGCGAAAGGGGTGTACAATGAAGCACTGGTGGAAGTTTTTTACCGAAATTCTCGCATGCCCGAGTGGTTTCAGAGTGACCTTGTGGCATTAGTGACAGCCTGCAAGACTGCTGCTCTGCGAGTTTGCGAGGTGAGATATTGCTTCCACTCATTCGGTTCCTGTGATGATTGATTACCTGCAGCTGTGTGATCGATACGGCTTCTCAGTCTACACTGCTGCGACAGATCAGTTGCTCGAGCAGAACAGAGAAGCCATTGCCGAGATTATCAACACGAAGATTGGGACTGAAAAAAGCAGCTTCACGGATTTTATCGACGATGATGGAAACGGCAATGGCCCGTACGCGATCAGCTGTACTATGCAAAAAGTGGGAAATAAACTGGTCTTCGATTGGGATGGGACGAGTCCGCAGAGCAACACGTCGATGAACTACTACCTCAGTAGGACTATGTGAGTACACTTCTAATCACCGAAGTATGAACTGACTCTCACAATCAAAGGTTCAAAATGTTCATCGGCTACTACCTCCTCGCAGTCTACGATCCCCACTGCGTCGTAAACGACGGCTTCCACGATCTCGTCGACATAATCATCCCCACCGGTTCTATCCTCCGTCCCGTCCGCCCAGCAGCACTGAGTTGTCGCACCCATCTTTTAGGCCGAGTAATGGATGTCATGCAAGCTCTATTCGGCCAGCGAGATTCAGCATATCGATGCGCAGCCGGATTTTCAGATTCGCCCCACCTCTTCTACAGCGGCTTCAAACCCGACGGAGAATTCTTCCTTCTGTATCAAATTGGATTTGGAGGTGTGCCCGCCCGTCCCATCGGCGATGGACCAGATTGCCATTGTCTTTTTCGTAAGTCTCTCCTCCTCCCAATCGATCCATTTCCCTTTCTAATAAATCACGTTAGCCTGTATTAAATCCGTGCCCACCGAAAACATCGAATTATACTTCCCTCTCATCATCGAGGCGAACGAGGCACTGGCTGATTCAGGTGGTGCTGGATATTTCCGCGGTGGCAATGCACAACGTACTCTCTATCGATTTCTCTCCGAAGGCGAGGTGAGTATCCACGATGACCGGTGGTTAATCAAGCCGTGGGGCGTCAACGGTGGATCTCCGGGTTCGCGATCAAGGAAGTATATCTATCGAGACGATTCATTCGGGACCGCTGATGCAAAGGGCAAACCTGTGCCTAGCAAGTGTGATCACCTCCATGTACGTATCAAACACTTCAACTGTAATATCGCTCGCTAAAGAAGCTAGGTCATGCCCGGCGATGTCTTGGAATGGATAACATGGGGCGGTGGCGGTCTAGGCGACGCTCTCCTCCGTCCAGCCGAAATCGTTGCAAAAGAGGTATCGTTACCTATATCCCCCCAAAAAAACCCAAAACCTAATCTAACACCAACCCCCAGGTCCACCGCCGCCTCGTGACCCCCACCGGCGCAGCCCTCAACTACGGCGTCATCGTCAACCCAACAGATTTCACAGTAAACCAAGGCGCAACCGAGGAACTGCGTCTGAACATGCGTGTGCAGAGGAAGGAAAAGGGATGGGATGGGAGGGGCTATGATAGAGGTGGGTGTATTGAGGAATTGATGCGGAATTGTAAGGAAGAGACGGGGATGGAGGCGCCGAGACCGCAGTGGGAGAAGGATGCTTATGGGCCGCATGTTGGGTTGGAGTATGTTAAGGAGTGGTATGCGAATATGCGGGAGAGGGGGGGTTGGGAGTTGGAGGATGGGGGGACGTTGGTTGGATGAGTTGATGGGGTGATGGAGGTGGTGAAGTGTTTTTTGATGAGATTAACGGGGAAGATGATATCGTTATTCATTCCAGCTAGCCTGCCTGCTTCGTGTCTTTACTTATTATAAGCAAGTGGTATACTCGCCTCTACCTCCATCTGGGAACCGTCCCTTTTAACCACCAAGCACACGCAAATCCTCTCCCCCCAATTTCCAACCACCTCCATACTTCCAACCTCATCCACAACCACCCCACATACCCAACAACCTCCCCTCCACCAACCTCCCTAAACACGCCCCCTAACCCACCCCTCCAACATCCCCCTCTCCACCACACTAAACCTCCCAAGCATCCTCCTCCTCTCCTCCCTAACCACCCTCTCCCTCCTAACCCTCCTACCACCCCACGCATCACCGACATCCAAATCGTCATGGAACAGAAGTGTTTCGACATCGTCTGTTTTGGGGGTTGAGGAGGTATGTTTTTGTTTTTGTGTTTGGTCTTGGGTTTGTTGGATACCGCGGATATGTTTGCGTACGAAGAGGTGGAAGAGGAGTTTTTCGAGGATGGATTTGGGACGGGTGGGGGGTTTGGTGTCTTTGGCGTCTTTGGTGTCTTTGGTGTCCTTGGTGTCGGGTTCGGAGTCGGGTGCGATGGATGTGTGAGATTCGATAGATGCGCGAGATGGGCTGGTTGTGTCCTGAGGGGTTGATGTGTTTTGAGCGCTTGCGTCGTCGCATTTCGTGATGGAGCAGTCGCTCATATCTGATGGGTTTGCCATTTTCGATGCGCCCGCTGTGTTCGAGGTATTCATCGTGTTCGAGCGTTTCCTCGTTCTCGACGCGTTGTTGGTAGTCGAGGATTTGTTATTGTTGAGAGTTTGAGACATTTCCCCCCGTGATGGAATTCTTCCGTCAAAGATTCTCAACTCTTGAGGTATAATTTTCGAGTTGGAAGAACCATCAGAGGAGTTTCTTATGTACACCAATAGAGGCTGGTATTCGCTTTGCAATGATGCGTCGCTTTTACCAGAGAATGTCCAGGGGCGAAAATTTCGTGCGGTTGGTGATTCAAATTTTCGAAAGCCTTAACGCCTTCTGTCAACTTACGACCCGCTTTGCTAAAATGTGGTAATGGAAAAGCTTGTAGACATTCGTTAAAAAGACAAAAAGCGCTTTCGGTAAGGATGGAATAACGGACCACTGCTCTCGTACTCTGGAGGGAAATATACGTATTTTTCGGGGTAAATTCGCGTGTTTGTTTGAGTAAGTTGTAGACAATTGGCGGCTACAAACCTTGCCCTACCAGATATCGGACTTCAGCCTCAGACAACAAAGGCGACCACTATACAAAGTAAGGGACACACAACATTGCTGCAGCAAGTTCAATAATCCTGTAGCTCCGATCATTCACGGGAACAGAAAAGAATAACTTGCAATGGCGACACTTTCTACCCAGGATCGATGCTGATAAATTCCTGAAAGTCTCGAAAAGGAAAGTTGCTAGAGGTTCATTCAAACTCAATGTTCGTTCAACGACAGTCTATCAAACAAACACATCTGGTAGAAGGTGACTCATATAATCAAGCCTTGTTTATTGCAGAGTGAAGAGGGCGTGTAGAGATGAGCGAAGAGAATATTGGGATGGCAGTGAACTCGATCTTTCCGTCAGCGAGCCTCAGAAACCGAAAATGCTGCAGGCAAAATTCGATTTACTGAATTGATTCGAAGATCTGAAGATGTCCACTTTGTAATTCCGAAATGAGACTACAATCGGCTGCGAGGTCGGGTCATGAACTTTACCCGCTTCTTCGTTGGGAAATGCAAGCCGAACCTGGCCGACGAGTGGGCTGATGGCCATTACCTGCATTGGGCACTATCGGTATCCAGTAAGCAAACAATATTGAAGTCGTGAGCGATAGTGCTGGGGAGCTCGTTCATCACGTGTGTTGTGACAACCAAAACATCACTAAGATATCTATCAGCAAGAAAACCAACACTCACCTGAATCTCAACGCAGAACCCATCCAAATATAAATCATGACTGCTACATCAAGCAGACCCTTTCCTTCATCAACTCTCTATAACTTTTATATTGAATCACAGTCTTACCAATTCAATCATAACCCATCTCTTCCTTCAAATCATCAAAATGAAGCCTACACCTAGAAACCGCAATCCCAGCGTCAAGGCAGCAGAAGAAAAGCCGGTACCGACGACTCGAAATCGTAATACCACCGCGAAAGCATCAACAGCGAAACCAACACCAAAACCGATGACACGAGCAGCTTCTGGTCAAGCAGAGACAAAGCAGCGGCGTGTGACACTCAAACTCAGAGGCCTTACGACGATACCTAACAGTCAGCTTGCGTCACCGCCAATCACACCAGTCACTCCGCCTGCAGCACATAACAGCATTGACGCACCAGCAGAATTATCCAGCAACAAGACTGAAAAGGGTCCCAGAGCAGTCACTCCGCCTCAATGGATGTTGAAGATACAAGAATTACAAACACCCACCTTACCAGGATTGTCAACGCCACTTACCGTGCCAGCAAAGACCTACAACGAGGTGAGTTGAGGTGACTTCTGTGGCTGACGGTGATGTTACTGACGCGTGATATTAGCCAATTCTGAAATTACCACCACGTATTCGACACCGAATCTTCGATCTCGTTCTCGATGGCGAGTGTCAGACCACGCTATCCACATTCGGCAACTATCGAGAATGGGAAGCGCCTGCCATTGTTCGCGTGAACCCTCACTTCTTGGAGGATGCTTTGCCGGTATTGCTCCGTAGAACCACCTTGGTTATTCACCGAGGCGAGGAATTTAGTGCAGCCAAGGTCCTGAGCAACGGTGTCACGCGCTCGGCCGTGAAAAAGCTCGAATTTCCACGCGCTTACCTGAACAGCCCGAACGACCTGAAAATCTTCGAGATCATGCGAGCCTGCCCTTCACTGAGGGAGATAACACTCGATATCTGCGTCGATCATCTGCTGAGACCGATATTGGATAATGAAGGAGAGCTGGTGGGCTGGGAGTCGATGCCTTTCTCGGAAGTGGACAAGCAATATTCTCTTTACGTCATCGCTCACTTGCCGGAGTTGACCGTGTTGAAATGTCGGTTGGTCGGAGATTGTTATAGATGGAAGCAGCGATTGGTGCAACCGGTACTTGATGAGGTTGCGACTTTTCTTCCCCAATTCACATCAGGTCGTCTTGTTTTCCAATCGCTGGGTTGGTGGGGCCGCAAGGAGAACGGTTTTGGGTCACGAATGCCCACCGTTAGAGGTGACGGATTGGTATTGGCAAAAGACAATCCAGAGGCCATGGACTGCTCTGCATGAAGAAGCATTTCTTGTGGATGTTGGAGTTGGCGAAACCAAGAATTTTGAACGTCTAAGTGTGCTCGGGAAAATTAAAATACGAGGTAATGAGCTGGGATTTCTGTACATTGGAAACCGGAACCGATTTGCAGTTAAGGATCATGCTTGATAATTTCCTGGAAAGGGTTCCTGGTGAGCCAGCAGATGTTTAGCAGAATTGTGTTGGCCATTCAGGCTTGAAAAGGCGAAAGGAGTTTGTGAAGTCTGAGTTGGACCATTGTTGGAAGTCGAGGAGGCGTTCGGACGGCCGATTCTGTTCTAGACATTGCAATTTGTTAGCGTCTGCAGTTCCTGTGTCCTGTGCAGACACATGGGGCTGGAATGATAATTAGTCGAGTAATTAATCCAAAATCATGTTTTGCAACTCATTCGAGGTATACGGCAAGAGCTTTTCATGAGAAGAAGATTGAGATGAGCCCGGAGTATCTCTAAATCAAGCGCATGATTCATTGCCTCTTTCTTACTTTCCGATCGCTTGATCTCTTGATCACCATGAACCCGATTAGCAGGAATAGAGACAAGAGCCCAATAGCCCAGGTGATTAAACCTTTGAGCTGAAGTTGAGGTTCAGAACCATGCAGTCAAACCTTGGAAGAATCGCCCTGAGCTGGTATGACTTGATTCAGGAAGGCCTCAAGATCGTCAATTTCTTCCGGCGCGGCAGAGTGGGGGAGGTTCCTAAGATTATGTTAGCTATGCTGTACAAGCGGCCCATCCACAGTATCCCCCTGAGCGGACCATCGGATTGATTTTTTTCCCATCTCAAATTTGAGATCGAGTTAACAGTGACCAGCAACGAAGCTTTTTTCGTAGCATCAGGGGAGGGACATGGGGTAGGCGCCATCACTGTAGCTGTGCAGAAAGACGGAGAGGTTCGTACTTGTAGGTCTTGAAGTCAACTTCATGGCCCCATTCCTTGAGCCTATCCGCTGTCGCCTTTCCCCAATCATACTTTACGACCTGGTCGTCATCACCATGTCCCATGAATATCTTTGTGGTATTATTGGCACTGCCCGATTGCGTAATCCTATCCTTCAGCTTGCCTTGCAGGAGCATGTAGCAGGAGAGGCCAAAGATACCACCAAGCTTCGATGGAGCTGTAAGGCCGGCAAAGAGAGACATTGCTCCTCCTTGCGAGAATCCTCCCAGTACTATGCGCTCGGTCGGTATACCCTTGGATGCTTCTTCGGCAATGAGGGAGTGGAAGTAGGCTTGCGTGCGAGTGATTCCGGTTTCATCTTCGGCTTGGGATATGGCAGACAGAGAGGTCTAAGTGTCATGGTTAGCGACCTGTGTGAGGAATGAGGGCTATGGAAAAAGAAGCAGGCTCCAAACATTGGAATCGTCGCGTTTCCTTACAATGTCGTACCAGCCAGGCATGCGCATGCCTCCGTTCTATATCAAGGTTAGCTGAGGAGCGAAGGGTAGAGTCCAGACAAAGTTACCAAGGTGATGGGAATGTTGGGCGCATTTGGGAAGACGAATTTCACCTCCTCGAACTTGTTGCGTCTCCGCCAATTTTCAGCGAGGAATACCCTTTGGTTGATAAGCTGTAGGTCAAGTAGGGGGGGAGGAATTGCATTGTACCATCCATTTCCTCTGGACAGAAGGCATTAGCTATGTCAAGCTTCAGTACCAAGGTGCAAGGTAAAGCATACGAATCACCTAATCCATGAGCCACGATGATGGTAGCTGTGTGACGCTTGATAGCAGGCACTACTATTGCAGCTGGGCCCGACATTTGGAGGGAAGATTGAGGATAAGGAAAGGTAAGCGGAGTGGATGTTCTACTGTGTATGGATTGTAGGGAGGAAAGTTGATATCAAGCGCGGTCGGAAGCCAGACCGGCGTCTTGTCGGAATTAATGTTGCTACGGAGCTAGTACCTAGAACCATACCATCACTATTCTTCACACATCTCCCCTGAACCGTGGGCTCGAGCTGGTGTCGTCATCTTGTCTTCCATAGTCTATGGAGTTGAATGTAGTAAGACAAGATGGGTAGGTCTCTATCTATGTGCGGGTCACTTACCTACCGCCGTCTCTTTCCACACCCTCCCCTCTCACCCGGACGAACCAAGGTCACCTGTGTAACAATGTGAATGGTTCCATTCAAGATCTCATCTATAACAGCTGTGTACTTGGCTATATCTACCCTAGGATCCCAAGGCCGTTTCTTCTCACCTCTTCACCATCAATCATTTCCATCTTCCTCGCCCGTGGGTCTTTCTAGGATCTCAACTTCCCGTCGCGCCAGCATCATGGCATCTAGAGTCACCAGATCGAAGGCTTCCGAAAAGCCTGCCAGTACCATGTCCTCGGATCAAGAGCCTGAGCAGTTATCAAGTCCACCAGCAACTCCAGCTCCAGCGAGGAACGGCTCTCCGGTCAAGAAAGTGCCAGCTCAGATGAAAGCCACTCCAGTCAAGGTCGAGGCTGAAAATCTTGTTGAACCAGTCACGCCAAAGAGTGGTCGCAAGCGAAAGATCAAGGAATCTGACGTCCCAGCCGAAGGTGACCCTGAAGAGCTTCCACACAACTTAGGCACTAAAATCAAGGTGACGACTCCTGCCAGGAAGAAGGCCAAGTCTATCGATGCCTTAGAGGGTGGTCTGAACGATCCCAAAAATCAAAAAATTGCAGACAAGCTAGAAGCCGAGTTCGGTGACCCCAAAGCAGTTCACGCCTCTCCTCCGAAGAGTGCAAAGAAAGCTAAAGCTTCCACACATACACCAGGCCTTTCACCATTCCCAGACCATCCTTATCCTACGCCAGAACAATGTATCGAAGTTGAACGCATCCTCAGCAGCTTGCATGGTCCCAGAAACCCACCAGCCGAAATTCCAAAGGCGTCCTTGACAGTTGCAGGTTGTGGAGAAGTACCACGCGTGCTAGATGCTCTAATTCGCACTCGTCTGTCGGCTGCGACCAGCGGCGGAAACTCGAGCAAGGCCTTCCAAGGCCTCGTTGACACTTTCCGAACTGTCACAGATGCTTACGGACGCGAGAGTGTGGACTGGAATGCGGTGCGACTAGCCACACAGCCAGAAGTCAAGAAGGCTATTGAGAGCGGCGGTCTTGCAAACAACAAGAGCAAGGATATCAAGGCGATTCTGGACCTCGTCTACGCCGAAAATCAAGCTCGGCGCAATGCTTTATTGACCAACGACGACAAAGCACCCGGAGAAGAGAACGAACCGGACATGGAGAAGAAGGCCGAGATTTCCCGCGCGGAAGATGACATCCTCTCTCTGGACCATCTGCACCTCCTTCCAACCAACGAAGCTTTCGATAAGCTTGTGTCTTATCCTGGTATCGGCGACAAAACTGCATCCTGCGTTCTTCTCTTCTGCTTGAGACGACCCAGCTTCGCAGTGGACACCCACGTCTTCCGTCTATGCAAGTGGCTCGGATGGGTACCACCAAAAGCCTCAAGAAATCAAACATTCTCCCATTGCGAGGTTCGAGTTCCGGATAATCTCAAGTATCCACTGCATCAGCTGCTCATCGCCCACGGCAAAGAGTGTCCCAGATGTCGCGCCAATACTGGTCCTTCGAGTGCGGATTGGGACAAGGGATGTGTCATTGAGGAGCTTGTGACTAGGACAGAAGCTAGGAAGACCGGAGAGCCTAAGACACCAAAGGGAAAAGGTGTGAAGGGCGGAAAGAAGACGAAGAAGATTGTTGAAAGCCAAGAAGAGGATGAAAGTGAGTTGAGTGAGCTGGAGATGGAAGAAGAGTTAAAGGAGTGAGATGAAGATGGAATAGAAGTTAAAGGAGTGAAATGAAGATGAAAAAAGAAAGAGCCAGAGGAGTGAGACAACCCAGTTCTCATGCGGAACCCACAAAGAGGTCTCCATTTAAGTTCCCCCATAAAAAGTTGGGGCACACTTGTATCATATTTTACAAAGACTTGCAGGCGTCTAACAAACAACAAGGTCATCAGCCCAAGGAAACCATGAGATATCATCGGGCGAGGCATTGTGACGGGGATTTCATAGTAACCTATCTTCCTTACCAAGTAAGTATGCATAGGATGTACAATGAAAAATACCATATCCAAATCTTGCCGTGTGCCTTCGTCGACCGGATTTGCAGAACCCATAATAACATGTACAGGTAGTGTCGATATCGACATCGACAAATCTTTGATAATCCATATTCCAAATACCACCTGTCTTATCATTGATCTCAACCTGCGAGACTCCAAAACCAATCTCTTCAACCACCACTTGAAGATACTTCATACAACCACTTCTCACCATTACAAAAGCCCCATCATTCTCGTCACAAAAACCGAAACACTCTTCCATTCAAACCTATAGTCACACAAACTAATCTTCCACCAAACCGATCGATATTCCAATCGCATGTACCACTCAAATAAAAATAAGTAGTCCTATCCCCATCATCAGGGAACACAAACTCTACCATAGTAACCAGCATGAAATTCGAATTTCAGCTTCGCCATCGATATCGCCCTCGTGAAAATAATTACACCGACAGCGCATCCCACGCCTCAACGGAAAAATTGTAGTGATTGAATCCTCATGGTTTTGAGTCTTTTATTAAGGTGGAATGAAAAGGGAATGGGATATGAGTGGACAGGATAAAACCCGTTTACCGACCATAACTCTGACCAAGTCTGATTAAGAAAGAAACACTGTGTTCGTCTGCGGCTTGTAAAATGTACTTGTGAGGTCGTGCAGACCCTGTAATATGTCGCCCCAAATGATGAATTTCTCACCTACCATTTGGAAATTTGAATGGGCAGTCCAAAGCCTCATTACCTGCGAGGACAAGTGCTTAATGTGTCGTCGTGAATGACTGATTCTTTTTCTCGTTTCACGGAAAACTCGGGCTTTGCTTGAGCAAGGGCAAGGAAGATGAGATACTACTCAACTCGGCATGTTTCCAAGACAGATTGAGTGAGTGGATATTACTGCGAGAGTGCCTGCTACCATATAAGTGTTTGCGACCGAGAGAGCATCTGCTACCAAATGAGTGTCTGCGACCGAGAGAGTGTCTGCTACTGCGTAAAGTCATGCTACCGCATGATTTCCTACATGGGAAATGGCAAGAACCACAACGACTCGGGGACATAATACCCATAGCCTCAACATCCAAAGAAGGAAAAAAAAAGACTGCTCTCCTATTCGCTCAGCATAAGAAATGAAAACAAACGAGACTATGGCAAGTCTCGAACACTTCGCTTTCATCATCGACCAAGCCCAAAAAAGATTATCCAGATTCGAACCCCCCCAGTTTACCAAAAAGACAAAAGCTCACCACCCAACACTCGAGTGGTGGGTGGCTACGAACAATCCCCTGGTAGGGATGGTTACTCCGTGGTGCTCTCTGCTCTCTGCTCTCTCACTGCTCAAGGGGGGTGTTGTGCTGATAAGAAATGGGGATGAACTTACTTGACCATATGCCCGAAGGCTGACGGATGTTTTGACGGGGTCCGATTATATAGTGGACATGTGCACTGAGTTAGCTAGCACACAAACTTGGACTTGTGCCAACTTACTTTACCTGCCATACATCCCAAGACGAGCCAGAGATCCTTAACAGCAATTGCAATTGAAAGTCTCGAGCGCATGAACGTCCTCAACATTCAAGATGCATTCATGAATATTGGGGAGAGACCATTTGCTCTAGATATCTCCCCGAAGACTCTCCACATGAACCAGTTCATGGAAACAGTCTGCCATCGGCCCACGCAACTCCACTCTTGCACGTATCCTTCAAGGACTTGAGCAGCACCTTCGACGTGCCGCAAGCATCGCACAGCACCATCTGTTTGACAACCATTACATCCTCCGATCTAATATTCACCCTACGCGATTTCATATACAATCCTCAAAGAATGGCTGAAAGCAACACGGCAGACCAGGACCTCACTGTAGCGACGAGACATGGCATATCATCATTTTGAGACAGCAGACGAGCTCAGGCTCGGGTGGCAGTGAAAGGCAAGGAGAGGCACGATGTAGAATTGTATTCCCATCAACGATCGCATTGTCGTCGAACCCTTGTCATCGGAAGCACAGGCAGTGTGTAGACAGTGTGAATCGAGATATTTCGGCAGCGCAACATTCCCCGTCATTCATAGCACGCAGGTTTATGATGTTCAGTCCGAGCCAGCGGCAAGTCTTCATTTGGCAATCGTTCAGGCCAATCGGTTACGGTCCGAAGAAAACATGTACCAATATTCGTTTCCCTGGTCATGCGTCCTGCAGAAAACTTCCAGCAGCTTTGTAGATTCGTGTGCATCATCTCAAGTATTAAAATCGTATGAGTGCGTGATGGTGACCATAGTTCGACTTGTTGTTCCGGGAGAGAGCAATCGTCTAGCCATAAGTGATAACTATTCGCGGCATGGATCAGTCGTGGTGATCGAAGTGACCACGACTATAGACCAGAGTTCAGTTGTAGCTCGGTAAAGAAAGATTGTACATCGTGATGACCCAACAATTGTGCTTTCAGTGATTTACATGCACCCATTATCAGAGAGGCAGGACTGCACCGCAGAACTGCCATTCCCAGCATGTGGAAGTTGCAATTCGTCTTTGAAACGCGGAGGCAAGCAAAAAGGAAAGGCAAAAGGGTGTCTCAGCCGCTGAATCAGTCCATCAAGTTCTCTCCCCTAAAGAACGAATTGAAGATAGAAGTCCTCTCTAATCGAGAAATCCTCTGGTTGAATGTGTTAACAATGGCATAGGACGCATGATAACCATCAATCTCGTCATGAGGAGATCGCGACTCAATACTTTGAGCTCAGTGTTGGTGTTTGCAGAGTTCACGAGATCGTAGAGGCACTGTCTTGACACCAGGTAGGCGGCACAAATACATCGTTTGGAGAGTGCCACCTTCAACGAGATATTTGGCAGTATCAATTAAAGATACTGATTGGCGCCCACGAGGCTTGCAGCACGAAGACGTCGGAATCTCCTAGGAATGTATACTCGGCCGCAATCGGAGAACAGATCGTCTCAACAGCGCGCCCGTGTGTTCTCAGAATAAGCGAATAGCGGGCTGATTGAAGATGCTTCAGAATTTCCCCCATCTTCAAAGTATCGAAGAATTTCGGAGGGCATATAAAAACTGCGCAGTCATCGAGTGAAAAGCTTTTGCTTGCGTACAGAGAGTTCGAAGGACTTTCCTACTCTGGGTCATCTTGAACAGTTATGGGCCGAAGATATAGCACGCGCACGTCTTTCTTGGAGAAAGTCCCAATTGGTCCTTTCCTTCATTCTCTGCATGTGTCTCACCGGAAGCTGAAGAGGTCACGGAAGGATGCATTGCAAAGTTGCCAACGATTTTCGCGGACTGCGGATGGCGAGCGAGGTGAAGAGACTGTAGCTTTTCCCATCCCTTAGGACTACCGGAATACATTGGAATCAGATGAGACAAATTCGCAATCCGGTGCATACACAGAATCTCAGGGAAAATGCACTGGCGTCGTGTTGATTGTGGTGGTTGATGATGTACGAGGATGATGAAAGATGGGCTGTCTTGCTCCGTCGCTTCCGCTAAAAACCAGGGAGATCTCGAGGGAGAAGCACATAGTAGTAGTGGTGGGTATCACGATGTTGTCGAAACTGTAGGATCTCCTACCCCTTTCAACCACTGGCGAGTTGAAGAAGAGAAAGAAAAAGAACTTTTCGATCCCTCAGAACCACTCAAGACGTCTGATCATTTCAAGCGATTCGCGAACACTCATATGGATTTCAAAGGAGTGATCCGCGAAACCGCTCCGACCATAGATGTGGAGGTGAATGTTTTATGATGGTTTAGAATGTTGGACACATCTAACCCGACCTAAGTTGACTTGTGGTTTCAGGGGCAAAACATGCAGCGAGAAGCCAATAACTCGGAGGCAATAGCGGGCAAGTTGAGAAGTGCTTGGAGGCAAAAGTTGAATTGCGATAGGATTTTTCCACCCCGTAGAACCACCAGAGTATTTCAAATGAGTTGAAATAAGTTCGCAGTCGATCATGTAGATTCCAATGAAGTGATCCATGAAGTCTTCTGATGACAGACGCGGTTGTTAATGCTAGGTTGCGATACAGGATGTTTGCAGAAAGCTCACTTCCGCGTTCAGGGGCAAAACACCTGCATGCGGCGAGGCAGTCACAACGCGGCGGCCTCTTGTCATCAAGGGGACGCGATGTCCAGACTCTGTGCATCAGATGAGACGTGAGATTGTGCAGTGCCATCCGGCAACCAATCCCCTTTCCAACTTTATAGGGACCATGGAGGGCAGAGGGTGGTGTTTCCCAGTTCCCGACGACAAAGAATGCAGGCGAAACACAGTGAATGGAGGGTTCTGACCGTCAAATGGACACCAGAGGTCACTTTCCATGGCTCGATACACGAAATGAGACATCTTAGATAGGCTCAAGACGGCGCCATTCAGCATCATATCCATCTTCTAGCTATCCAGAGACCACAGGGCCCATACCTGTCAGGTCTTGAGCAATCTTGAGAGTGAGAGCGACCTGGTATATTGGCAGCCAAACCGACGTTTCTCTTCTCGGCGTACAGAAAGCAGCACCGTGGATAGGTCCAGGCGAACATTCGGCATCAGAGCCCCTTTCTAGCCATCCAGAGACCACGGATTGCGCACCTGCGGTTCTTGGGCAACCCTGGAAGCGGGCGCGATATCGTGGAGGATGATTTCTATCAATCCAACAGACAGCATGAACTTCTCCCACTTCTGCGAATCAATTGAAACACCAAGAGTAGCCTCGAGGCGGCACAGGTTGGTGTCACAAACCCTGTTCAACTACCCAGACCCACGAATACCACAACTTTCGGTTCTCCAGCAACCCTGGAAGCAGGCGCGGCATGATGTATGAGGATTTCTGACCGCTGAACAAACAGCACAGTCATCTCCTGCCTCCGCACATCACACGAAACGCCAAAAACAGCCTTGAGCAAGCGTCGTTTGGTGTCACATCCTCCTCTCAGGCTATCCAGAGACGATCGCGACCATCGGCTGGCACTTTTTGCAACTCACATGCGGCATTCTTGAGCGCGGGTGGCATGGCAAATGAAAATTTCCAAATTGGCAGCCAGACAGTACGCCCGTTTCCCACCTCCCTTCATCATGGGAAAATCAACAATCGCCCCCGGAGGGTGCTATCAAGATTCGCAGCATTTCCTCTAGTCACTTCAAGTGATAATAACCACGGGTTAATGCTGTTCAGTTCCCAGGCGGTATTCTCAAGCACGCGCGACAGGGTGGATGAGGAGTTTGTGACTGCCTCTCAGATAGCACCGTCCTCTTGCTCCTTCGCGCATCGAAGGAAACACCAAGAACCGTTCACGGAAAGACGACTTCGACGACTTCGGTAACTTCGATAACCACAGCCCGATTCGAATCCCAGCCTACAACTTCCGAAATTCCCCCAAACCCCTTCGATCATCGCCTCCGGCGCGCTACAATAAGGTTCTCACATTGAGGTTCCAAGTTGCAAGAGTAGGACCATCCAGGCAAAGTCAGAAGACTTCTCCAAAGTCCCGCGGTCCCTGCCTCCAGCTGGCCCAAAAAGGTGATTGCACCGAAGGCACACATGGCAGGAGTTTAAGCTTGCAGGCACACTTCAGATGTCCGCTTTGGCCGCCGCATAGTGGCGCTCATATGGAAGATACAAGGCAAGAGCTGAAACACATAGGCATACTCCGAGGAATCCCTCCAAACCTCATCGCTCCTCACACTCGGACGTCGCGCTAAAGGGGCCACATCAAAGGCGGAAGCAGCAAGAGGTGGAGAATATAGGCGTGCCTCTGGGAACACCAGCTTTCTTCGATTCTCACTTTCATCAGCTGTGAAACAGAATCAAGGCTGTGAGCAGTAAGATTTGGGACATCCCGGCAGACTCCAGAGGAACACCAAGACTTTTGGCGTCTCTCGCCATCCGCAGCTCTGCAAACAAGACTTCTTGAACAGCAGCATACAATAGGAGCTTGAGTAATATGACAGCATCATGGCATCTATCGAAGGCCGGGCGACGTATCCTCGCGACCACGCGGAGAGATACATACACATGTTCACAAGAAGCAGGAAGCTGCGAGAACACTGAAGGTCGGGTTTGGCAAGACCTCATGGGATTTCAGGCCGCTTTCAGGGACAATGCATTGATGTAGATCATGGGCCCAGACTCAATACGGTCAATGAAGTGTATGCTGGAAGATCGAACCGAGGAAGGACAAGATAACCCGGAAAGAGCTTGGTGGCATTGTCAGGCGATGGGGACACAGTCTCTTTTGGAGTATTTTGAAGTCCATGGCGCATCTGGCCTCCGTCCAGGGGGCAACGAATCAGGCCAAGCGGACACGGACCTTCAAACGGTCATCCTAATCAAGAAAGAGGCGACGGTCTGCTCAGAAAGAGCTTGGGAAAAGGGTGTAGAGGACCGAGACTGTTCCATGATGCGAGGAAATCCTAAGGAGGTACAACTCTGGCCATGCCGATGGCGCTCCAATGCCACCGTTGAGCTGGGAAGAGAATGTCAACTTTGATCTGTGCTGGGATCGCCCGATTCTCGGGAACATCGTCTGAAATTGTCAAAAGTTCACCGATGCCAAAGCAGGCGTTATATCAGGACAGATTGTTCATCGATGTTACAGAAATGATAATTGACTGAGGGTATCGTCCGGTCGAAGGATTGTTATTGGACAAGCGACAAGACAGAGCTCAAAGGAGGCCGAACATCTTGTGAAGGATGGTCAGTAGCATCAAAGCTGGAAAAGACGCAGATACTGCTGCGGTGTAGATGGTTTTGAGCGGGCTGGCCTCAGGCTATGGGAGGTCCGGTGTGATTGTAGCGTCGAGGCTTGAGGAATGGCCGATGTATGACGAAAACACGACACGGTTGAGCCCGAACAACATGCCATGATATACATCAAGCCAATTCCCGGACACTCTGCAATGCGTGCAAGCGTTCAACCCCCTTGGACGGTCCTTGTTTTGGGGTATCTTTGTTCCAGGTGGGCAGAACCCGAGCTCGCTTCAACCCCATTTCCAAGCTCTTTGTCCCGCGACGCTCGAATCCAGCTCTTTCATTGTTTCAATATCGACTCTGCCTAGGCACTGACGCTCTATCTGAAGCATAGCTTCTCAAGATCTCATGGGAAAGCTCAGTCGGTTTCCTGGGTGCATTTCGCGGGCTGGTGTTTGCCCATCCTGTCGTGCGGCGGGAGTCGCTAAACCCAATTCAAGGACACGGGCTGTCTGGGCTTCTTTTCATTTCATCTTCCGGCAGATTGTGGTGAAGAGTTTCCCTGGGAAATATCATCGGCGATGCTGAGAACTGAGGTTGAGATGGTAGAAGATGGTTCGGCAAGGAAGATCCATGGGTCCGACAACCGACGGCTCCACTCCACTCAAACCTCACTTCTCACCTCAAGCAAAACTCCAAATCCTTCCTGGGTCTTCATCACTTGCGACGGACGAATTGCCTACGGGTAATCACATCCAAAGGATCCATCCCAATCGCACATCTGATTGTTGATGCTCATCATATCCATCTGGATCCCTTTGCCAACCGGTGCCCTGGATCCATACACCCAAAACGCTCTCCTTACAAGGCAGTCCAACCTCGCGCCCCAGACTATCCATCCGAATCACAGATCATCCCAACCCGTCAATCTGGAATTTGCTTCAATCGGCTTCCAGGCTCTTTATTGCTCATGGCAGCTTTTCATCCATGGGACATTGTCCCTTCCTCATGCTGGGCTGGCAAATTAGTTGTCCTCCGTCACACAGACGGTCCATCCTTCGTCCTGCGAAGCTCTCAGCCTTTTCATCCGAGATCATGATGTACTGGACCCAAAGCCGCAATTTGGCGACATTTCCAGGAAGCTGACGGCCTGTATGTGCTTCGCTGCAGCCAAAGGTATCTGTATGCCTATGTTCCGGCACCATGCCTCCCTTCAACCATGGCTCTGTTCAGGTTTCGCGGCATACATTTGATCGGCAACGAATTTTCTTGGATTCCCGCATCTACGGTTGATTGGAACGAGACCTTTCCTCGTTGCTTGGATCTACGCCTTCGTTTATCATGCCATGCATCGTTGGCTCTCTTCGATTTTCCACGAAATCCTTCTGATATTTTGAACGATGCAACAAATCTCGCACTGATCAAGATGCTTTGGCCTCCTGGTTCTCATTGTAATTCTGCGGACGAATATTGCGCCAGCTAATGCCCTTTCCGCCTCTTGTCCCATCAATCCTGCCAGTACGGATGAAAGATCCGGAGCCTTTTGTATGATTGCATGGTCATGCTCTTGAGGTCTATCGATGCTCTTGTAGATTGCCTGTTATTTCGGGCTCTACCGATGGTTTTGAGGTCTGCAAGCCCCATCTATTGTCTGCGAGGGTTTGCCGTTGCCCTTCTCTTGAGTATTGCCAACATCACTGAGGTCCGCCGATTGCCATGAAGCCTGACCACCGTCCTGAGGATGCCATATTCTTGAACTGGTCGATGTCCTTCTCTTCGGAATTGTCGCTGCTTCTGAAGTCTGCCAAAATCGTAGGCGCGGTATTATGCCGTGCCATCAAGATGCAGGCAAGCAAAGGGAGACCTGTGGGAAGTCTGAGCCGCCTTTCGCATCGCATCATGATGTTCCAAAGCCTTTTGGGGTCTTAGCATGTTACCGGCTGCCCTCTGCCTTTCAGTATCGCCCTCGCCCTGATGTTCCTGATGTCCCTGGATCTCTCGAACTTTCTCAGACAGTCCTGATCTCTTGACAATGGTGTAATTTCCTAGCCAGAGGTGTATTGTACCATGGTGTACCCAAGGATTTTACAGGCTCAACACATTGCCGGCCATCCGCTCTGCCTTTCAGCGCCGCCATCGCCACTGGTGTAGCCGGATGTCTTGACTTCTTTCGGACTGTTCTGATCTTTGATGGTGCGGATTGAAATGAAATCTGTATCATGGCTTGGTCTCCAAAGGATTGCAGAAGCTCTGTGCATTACTGATCACTCTCTGTGCCTGTCATTGCCGTGATCGTCCCTGTTCTATCCGGTCGTTCGAACTGTTCTACCTGATGAGGTGGAATCAGATTGGGCTTGTACCGTGCCTCGGAGTACCACATGGCTCCTGAGTTGAGGTTCCAGCGTTTTTCCAGGTACCCGTTGGTTATGATCTCCGCGTCACTGCTGCTGGCGCTTTCGTGGACCGAACGATGTACCAAATCGCTACGAGTAGAAGTCCTGGTCTCTTCCGGTTGCCCGTTGGTTGTGGTCTACAAGCCGCTGCTGCTGACGCTTTCGCGGACCGGTTGGTGTACCCAATTGGCTCCAGACGTGAGAATCCTGCTCTTATCCGGATGCCTGTTGGCGCTCCCGTGGCCCGATTCTGCCAAGAGAAGAGCAATGTTCGAATGGAAACGGTTCGCCGTATGCGTAAGAGGGCGGTTGTCTCGAGATGGAAGAATAGTGGAACTCTGGGGGCTTTCAGTCGATAGCATCCTCCTCGTCACCGCCCATGGGGTGCCTGTGGGCGGTCCTTGCCTGAGACATGCCATTTCGAAAACCTTGATCATCCGCTCTGTGCGCCAGGAGGTTTTGGGACATGGGAGACTTCGAACGCTGTCTTCGAGGGTGCTGAGTTGCTGTTCTTCTTAGCTCCACCGCCAAATCTGCTGGCCCCTTCATGGATCGATGTACCCGGGCAAAGTGATCCTGGCTTGAACTCAATTCGCGGTATGCGTAGGAGGGTCTCGTCTCGTGGCAGCATAGGTATACGGTATCGCAGGGCTTTCGGATTGTGCATAAACGTTTGTGCGCTTCGATTGTGCCGGGCGTTTGTGCCGATTGGATCCGCTCCTCTGTTCGCCTTTGTCAGTATTGCCTTCAAGCGTGGCATCGATAATCAGGATGATGAAAATATCAACCGGCAAGGTGATGGCTGAAAGTCTGCGCATCTTCGACTGCGATGGGCGGTTGTGCCGCTTCAAGTCTGCTCCGCCATCCACCCTGTCAGTATGTCGCCCACAAGCATAGCACAAAAAACCGAAGTGATGAAAACGCTCGGCTGGCAACATAGGACAAGATGTTTGCGCGTCCTCTATCACGTCGTCCTTTCTGCCGCTCGAAGTCTGCTTCTCCGTGCCCTTTGTCAATAGGTCACTCGCAAGCAGAGACCTGGAGTCAGAGTCACAAAAAGACTCAGCTACATACAAGCTAGGGCAAAAAATTTGTGAGCCCTCAAGTTGCTGAGTTTCTGCCGCTTGAATTCTGCTTTCTTCCGCATGCCTTGTCAGCACGCTGTCTATAAGCATGGCCCAGAAAGTCAGGGTGTATGAAGACACTGGATTGCGCACAGAATGAAGCATGAATGTTTCTGCGCCCTCAATTGCGCTGGAAGTCTCTACTGGATCGATTCTAGCCTCCGCCCTTATACCACACTTCTCAAAGGACAAGTCGAGAGATCAAAGTGAATCTACAGATTTAGTGGAACGCGAAGTCTACATGTTGCGCGCCCCTGTGATTGTGCTGCGTTTCTACTGGTCAAGATTGACCCTCCACCCGCATGTTCAATATGTCTCCCATAATGACAAGGTGGAAATTCGGTGGAGCTTGACTGTTGGTGTGCCTCTTCGGTTATCCTGACTTTTCCCTTGGAGTCATCTGTTCTCGTCACACGCTGCCAGCGTTCTGCTCACAAGGGTTGAGGACCCAGGACAGAGATGCACAGATTTGGAGCAAGATGGATCAGGCTGATTTTGTGAGCGCCTTCGATTGCTCTGGCGCTCGCACAGAAGAACTCTGCTCTTCTCATACTGCCAATATGCTGCCCATAAGGGTCGAGGGCTGAAAGCAGGATGTCCGCACACGATGAATTCTGTGTCCTTTCTGAATCTGTTGTATGCTGTCCAGAACCATGATCGAGGAATCGGACCAACATACCCCAATCTGTTGCTCTATGACCGTGTTGGTGGTAGATGGTATTTTTCTACGGGGAATCATTTCAATCCTGATGGGCGACGCCTTCGTGAAGAACGATCTCGCCAACATGTCACAAACAGCCAGGAGACATGAGCTTGTGTGCGACTGCACAGGGAAGACTTGCATACTGCCTGTCGACTCTGTCTACTCTACTTCAGTCATGGGGAGTTGGAAGACATCACGTATCACACCTCGCCTCAATATGACATGAGTAGAATGGCAAATTGCTTTTATATGTGGAGGAAAGGGGTTTGTTCCATAAATGTTGATGCAGTGAGTTGTGGCAAACCCCTACCAGGGAGGCCTCTCGCGGACTGCTTGGATCTGGATACTGAACCAGGAATACACCGCCACGACACAACGAACAAGATGCAACATGCTGCAGCCATATGAGAAGGTTTGGCACATCTGCTTGATCATTGTTATCGTGTCACAAATCGTTGGAGCTCTTTGTTGAGTCCAGATGGTAGTTGTGAACAATCCCCTTGCTAAAGAGCTTCGGTATAAGTACAGGATAGGTCATATCTTCTGTCAGGGTGCGAGATCACAAGCTATTTTGGATATCATTGTGGGATTTGCTTGTGGGACATATACCGCAATACCCGAAATATATTTCATGTAAGTCCCCCCTATGGTCTAGTTAGTTAGCTGACATTTATCAGATTGCTCTCTCTCTCATCTCTCTCATCGACTCGCTACCGGATCCCGGATTATATAGATAGATAGACTCATCCATTCGAAGTACAAGCTAACAGATATTGGGCAGATCAAAGATGTAGTAGCCCATCATGGGTTGCGAACTTTTTTGCCATTTTTTATTCGTGTGGATGTAGTTCTTAGAAACTCCTTTTTGCTTATTTTGGTGGCACAGGTTGTGAAGCACAGGTATCTTACTGCGCGTGTGAGACGCTAGTTCAATCCGTGGGTAAGATTTCTCTATTTTTGCCAACTTGAGATTTCCTGATTTGCTTTGGGGGTTTCTTCATATGAATTGCCCCCGTCAAAATGTTTGTGAGCTCGTTTCGAGTTTCAGCCCGCAGCAATTGGCTCTCTCAAGCCGGCACGGCGAGATTGGAGGATTGAAAAAGGTTCGCTGGGGCTGCGATAGACACAAGATGTAAGCAGTTCGGTACGTCGCCTAGTAGCCGATGTGAGGCGACCCGAACTGCTTGAGTCTCGTGTATTTGCCATGGTCTTCTGAAGTGGTTGATCCCTCTGACTATGAGGTCTTCTACCGAAGCAGATCTCGACTGTCGGTGGTCGCTACAATTCAAGGCAAAGTACACACTGACATAGAGGCCAGGCGTGGCAACTCTCTCTCTGACTTGTTGTGGACGAATCTGGACACAGCAACTTCACGTTGTCACCCGGGTCATGCGCGGAGTCCGCTTTGCCTGGTTTCAGTTCCACACAGTTCAGTCGAACCACTTCTGGGCAGTCCGATACAGCACGCACAACGCCTGCACGGTGATTTTATCTTTGAAGCTTTTCATTTTTGCTATGATGATGCTATTTCGAATTTTTGTGACTATTTCAAAGGGGGTATGTGGTGCGATTGAAGGCAAGGGGATTTGTGGGAAAGTGAGCTCTGGGTCATCGATCTGAAGCGGGCCACCAGTTTGCCACGGCGACATGATACGTGTCTAATCTTTCGGGCATGAAGAATGAACGCGAGAGAGCAGCCCAGGGCTGGTCGTCACTTGCTGGTAAAGGAATCAGGCCTTGAGAACCACGCTGTGTGTTGAAAGCTGTAAGTGATGCCGCCGGAGAAGACAGCCTTTTCAACCTTTTCAAAGCAGAGCTAACACTTCGAAGTATAGTTATATATATCGATGCAGGTCAAGAGAAAAGACATTGTTCTTATCAGGAGTCCATTGATAATCCTTCATGCAGCAATGAGTTCCAACGTGTGGCTACTATTCCTTTCACACTAGTGGTGAATGGTCGTGCCATGTGATGTCGTTTGGGTAACCCCTGAAAAAAAATCTGCCCACAAATATAATATTCCCCAACCCTCCCTCCACCAATCCTACACCACCACCACCCTCTCCATCACAACACCAAGCACCTCCTCTCCCCATCCATCCGCAGCTCGGTGAAACGGAGACAGGCCATCTACTGCTTGCGGTAGATGGCCTGCCATTCAAACCCGCAGTGGCTCAGTGTCACCGCCACGGCATTTCGATGAGTACTTCCGAGACCGCGACCGCGAACACCGATCTTCAGCCAGCAACCTGGCATGAACCCCATGTACAGCAACAAGAAACTCATGGGAGCTCCACCAACGGGCTTCTACGGTGAGCCGATGGACCAGTTCACTGACCCAAACAACACCACCGTCTTAGTCGGAGGTCTTTCAGGCCGTGTCACTGAGGATGAGCTTCGATGGCACCGCTCCGCCAGCTTACGCCCACGCCGTGACGTGAAGTCAGCAAGCCCGGGTGTCAACGACGACGCTGTTGACGCGCGTGATCCGCTGCCTCGCGTCGGCCAAGTAAAAGCCATCCACATCTACGACTTCGACAACAACTTGCTCACTAGGCCTCCCTCCGATGGACAGAACAGTCTCCTCATGTTCCCCACATGAACGTTGATGAGCGGCGCTGGCGGGGGCCTACGGTTGCAAGTATTACAGAATGCTGTAGCGGAAAGTGACTCGCTATTCCTGTTTCTCCACCATGGCATGGCTCGTGTCATCGGACAAAGCAAAGTGTATGTTTCACCCATCTTTTCTCTGGACATTGGACTAACAATCTTACAGTAGTGACTTCTGGTCAGAGACCAACAAGACAGCAATGATCTACATTACATTACAGGAGGAGACCTGTGTCTCCCAGACAGCCGATAGAGGCTAAGCGAACGTCGTCGAATGACTCTTCTGATGCTTCTTCGGAAACGGATAAGATGTCCCAGCGATAGCTTCCCTGTCCGCACTGATCGGCCTCCAGTCACCATGAATGACTTTCCTCTCGAGGCGGAAGGGTCTAGTGGGTTTCTTGATGGTGGTCAATCCACGATCGAAACACCTGCCAAGAAACTTCGTTGTGTGAATCCTGATCCACTCAGCGCGGAATCCAAGGGCAGCGTTCAGTGCCCTCTCCTTTCTGAGGACACTGAGTCTGACGTAAGCGACCACAACATGAGCCCCTTGACAAGATTCGGCCGCAATGCTAGACTTTCACAAGTACAGGAGGTACCGAACCTGGTATGGGTCCACTTCCTCCAAAGGAAGCTGTCAGAGCTGGCAGGTATGGGTCCACTCCCTTAAAAAAGTGATGCTGCCAGAAATGGCAGGATGGGTCCACTCCCTCAAAAGTGATGCTGCCAGCTAGCCCTGACCATTTGATGGACGAGACGAGTCTATCGAATGATAAGCCGCCATCGATCTTTGCCACGATCAAGCAGCTCGATATGGAACAAACCGTCTTCACGCCTCCCAGATCTGCTCTGCTCTGCAGGTGTCTACGACTCCCGTGGGACCTCCGCCATACAATATCGACGGCATTTCCCACAGCCCTTTGTCACAGCCGCTGCAACAACAACAACACGCTGTACTGGTCTCTGTAGACGGCTTCCGTAGGACCTCCGCCATACAATATCGACGGCATTTCCCACAATCCTCTATCACAGCCACTGCAACAACAACAACAACACGCTGCAGCGGTCTCTTCCACAGGCCCAAGTCGATCATCTGCTGTCTGCAGCCGTCTACGACTCCCGTAGGACCTCCGCCATACAATATTGACGCCATTTCCCACAACCATCTATCACAGCCACCGCAACAACAACACGCTGCACCGGTCTCTTCCACAGGCCCAAGTCGATCATCTGCTGTCTGCAGCCGTCTACGACTCCCGTAGGACCTCCGCCATACAATATCGACGCCATTTCCCACAGCCCTTTATCACAGCCACTGCAACAACAACAACAACAACAACAACAACACGCTGTACCGGTCTCTTCCACAGGCCCAAGTCGATCATCTGCTGTCTGCAGCCGTCTACGACTCCCGTAGGACCTCCGCCATACAATATTGACGCCATTTCCCACAACCATCTATCACAGCCACCGCAACAACAACACGCTGCACCGGTCTCTTCCACAGGCCCAAGTCGATCATCTGCCGATGGCTCCAAGTTTCTGATTCCATCTTGTACTGTAGGCCTCACGCATGCTGAGGAACCTATTCAGCGGACGCTTACCCAATTCATGAAGCGATCATAGTCTCGAAGCATCTCGAAGCTTTCGAGGAAGGATAATATGAGGCAGCATCAGACGAACGCCAGTCCATTTTGGAGGACACTCATTTTTGGAGATTTCTATGGTGGAGCACCCAACTCATGAAGCGATCACACTCTCGAAGCATTTCGAGGCTTTCGAGGAAGGATAATATGAGGCAGCATCAGACGAATGCCAGTCCATTTTGAACCACACCGGATGCTTTTTCCAAAGTCACGAATGAAGACATGGACCTCATCGCCAAGGCAGTGGAGGATTTCCGCATATAGCGACTGAGCATGGTGCAGAGTTTGCGCCAATTCGCCCTTTGTTACCAATCTCTTCATGAGGATCGACTTCGTTTCTAGTGGTCCTTGGAGCACTTCGCATTGGCGAACCGGTGACACCGGAGTACAGCCAGCTACCTCAGTACGCCCTCTCACCATCCTGAGTCCTTCGAGGGTGTATTTGAGGGGTAGAAGGATGATTGTCTTCCGCCATGCAGAAGACCGCCAAAACTGCTATTGTTCAGTACTTGGCCGCCAGAGAAGACACCGTACGATGGGAAGTCGTTCAAGAAGTTGCCGATGTACCCACTCGACGATGGCGGACTGTTGTACTTCAAGTCTTGGCCTGGACGACGACTCCTTCCTGAGACCTCACCACACAAAAGCCTCTCACCTCCATGCGAAACTCGTATGGATATAGTACGGGCGGTCTTTCATCGACCCATTCGACATCTTTGTTATTTTGGGGTGGATTTGAGGGCCTGGACGACGACTATTTCCTGACTGACTTCACCACGCAAAAATCTCTCACCTCCAAGCGAAACTCAGATGGTGTACAGCACGGGCATTCTGCATCCTACTCATACAGCAACCCGTACCAGCAGCAATACCAGCGGGTATCCAACGAAAATTGGTCCATCTCTCCAGCCTCAGCCACTTCACCACCTGTACTTGGGAAGTTCGGAAACCAGGGCGCACAGCAAAGCGGCAAAGATGGCATCGCACCCAATACTCCCAACCAAGGTAGTCGCCAACATGACTTCCCCTCAGGACAGCCAGCTAGCCCAGTCATATGCCAACTTCAGCGAAGCAGCGAAGATGTCAACGCACACAATACCTCCAACCAAGGTAGTCGTCAACACGTCTCTCCCTCAAAACAGCCAGCTACCCCATCCCTATGCCAACTTCAGCAAAGCAGCAAAGATATCAACGCACCCAATTCTCCCTACCAAAGAGTCAAGCAGCAAATACCGCAGATGGAGAATAACGCGTGTGGGTATTCTGGTACACACAACCAAACGGACGGTATTCCAAACAGCAATCTAGACAATACGGGCTTCACGATTATCATCTCAATTCGAGATTTGGTGGATGGTTATGGATGGATGGATGGATGATACCGATGTGGACTGTGGACTCTGGACTGTGGACAAAAGCTACTGATATGGACTGTGGACTGTGGACAAAAGCTACTGATACGAACTGTAGACGAAAGCTACTGATATGTACTGTGGACTGTGAACTGTAGACTGTGGATTGTGGATTGTGGATGTGGACTATGGACTATAGACTGTGGATGTGGCCTGTGGATGCACTATACCAACATATCCTATATCGTATAAACAAAACCTCCAAATATATCCCAAAACAAAACCCCCAACATCAACATATCCTACAAATCAAAAAAACAAAGACCTCAAGATAAACATCCAAACGGGCAGGAGGGATTCCAAGGCAATACGCACTCAGTGATGTTATAGATATGTTTTCTCACACATGTACTTGTGTGTCATGTATACCTCAATATCATCACGTTTTGCCATTTTCTTCTTACTATCCGATATCATACTTTACCATATCGTATCAAGTCACATCAAGTCATACTCCCCCGCTCCAATACCTAAAAAAAATCACAGAACATATACTACCCAACCCCAAAATCCCCCATCACAAACCCAACAGAAAAAAAACTAAACACCACCACCTCACTCCCCCTCACTCCCAGCCAATCCACCATTTCCATTCCCCATTGCTTCGTATAACCTCATGGACAGCGTTTCAAACGAGCAAAACCGATCAAGAAAACAAAGCATTCATTCTCTAACCCAATCCGAGCCAACGAACTGAATCGTGATACAAACAAGTCAGACATCCAAAATAACGTCCCTCCTTCCTTCACCTCTCAAACAAGCAGAAACCCACCCATCCATTCAAAGACCCAATCCCTCAACACCCCAATAAAGCCCAATCTACAATTCTATCCAAACCCCCATCCCCATCCCCATCCCCATCCACCCTCCCTCGAAAAAACCCAAGGGTAAAAAAAAAAGAAAAGAAAAGAAGAAAACCTCCCCCTAAATCTTCTTACACATAATCAAATCCCTCTGCAAAACCTCCCCGACAACAAAGTCATGCTCCCCAACCCTCTCAAACCCCAACCTCTCATAAACCCTCAAAGCAACAAGATTCTCCTCCCAAACACCCAACCACAACCACCCGAACCCCGCCTCCCTCGCCATCTGCAGACACCGCCCCTCAAGCATTTTCCCAACCCCCTTCCCATGCACCCTCACATCGACGTAGAGCCGCTGCAACTCCACCGTGTTGCTCAGATGCTGTAGACAGGGTTCCGAGGAGCCGCGGGTTAGGAGCGCGAAGCCGACGATTTGGTTGGTCGGGGACGAGGTGGCTACGACCATGGATTTGAGGGGGTTGGTGATGTCGGCGTGGATGGAGGCGGTGCTGTAGTGTTCTGTGAGGAAAGCGGAGAGTTCCTTTTGTGTGACGGAGTGGCCGAAGGTTATAGTGAAGACGTCGGCGCCTAGGGCGGCGATCGGGGCGGCATCTTCAGGGAGGGCGTCGCGAAGGTGGACTTGTGGACTTGTACTTTCTGCCATTATGTGAGAGAGAGAGTGGATTTATTGGCGTCGATGGGTGATAAAATGCTAAGATGTTAATTGTATTTAGATAGGTGCATGTAGGGACAGTATTATAGGTAAGAAGTCAGATGATGGATAAGATTCCACGGATGATTGATGAAAAGTATATGGCGCTTTATTGCAGGAGAAAATCATTTTGAAAACCTTCCAAGACGGAAGGTGTGCTTGGCACAATTTCCGGCCTTTTTCGCGCCCTACGAGTCAAAGTAGAAAATAAATTCTGGGCCACTTGACGCAACCTCATACGATCTCACGACAGAAATAAGCACGGAGATGCTCAGCAGCAATTGCTCTTGCCTTTCTCGCCGAAGGCCATATGGCTCAGCTTATCGGTCAAGTTAGCCGTGCCTTTACCGCTCGGCGCGCTGGAATAGCTCGGTGGAATATCCAGACAAGGGTTCTTAAGAAAAAAGTTTCTCGGTCTTAATAGCACGCTCATGGGCTCTGCGGGCCTTTAAAGGAATCAGCATGGGGAGTCTAGGCAATGATGGCAACACTTACATTACTGGGAAATCCTCAGGCGCCGGGAAATGGGTGAGCCCAAACGTGTGCCACAGCACAACATCAGTGTTCACGATAGACTCTGTGGGATTTGCTGCGATCCAGGCTGGTAGACCTTGGGAAGGCTCTCCACTGGTCTGTGGTACATGGCGTCCAGCAGGATGGATTTGCGAGTCGTCGTCTGTAAATTGTGTCAGCATCAAAAATCGTGAAGACAACACGATTCCGCCAGCACCCACATTTAGTAACGTGGACAGCATGCCGAGCAAAACCTGCTCGCTTCCAGACCAATCCACCTTCTTTGACAAGCAAAGTCGGCACCTCTCGGCTTACAAGTTTGTAACTCGCTGGCTTGTGGCTGTATGGATTGATTTTGTTCTCGTTCGACATATCCCAAGTTCTGCTGGTAACTCCATTGTAATCGCACTTGGCTTCCTCGGGCGTGGCGAGTTTCGTTTTCTTGGCATAAAAGGCATTCCCGTACTTGTTCTCCGCGCTGCCTACTGCTCCCGCACCCATTTCGGCGTCGACTTGGAAGATGGTGTTGTTTGGGCCATCAATGTTTGGGTCCAGTCGCAGACAGAACAGATGCTGATGGTTGTGAGCGTTGACACCTGGGTACACTTCGGTTCCCCAGCCGTGCGTGTCCTCGCCTGGGTTCATTGCATATGTATTTAGAATACCAGTCAGCTTAATCTCAAGCTGGATTGTGCCATCAAGGTGGAAGATCCAGTAAACGCAGTACTCGTAGTTGGCAGCAGTGAAGACGTGGGAGATGATCAATTTGCGGGCGCGAGTGACGGTGACCGAGTCGTCTCTGAAATCGGTCTACAGCCATGTTAGTTGAGGTACAGCTTTCCATCACCAGGCAACTCACATGTTTGAACAAAACGCCAGCATCCTCTTCATGTATGCAAATTGCGTTCTTGATGGTTGAAGGTGCTCCAGCGCGATTCACGAAGTTGGCATCCATATAGTGAATGGCACCCTTACAATCGCAGCCCAAGCTGAGACTGTTTGTCATGTATCCGCCACCATACTCACCGAGATCAAAGGCATGCTTTCTTTGATGAGGGTGCTCAGGATTGCCATACGGAACCACCATCTCGGCCAACGACATTCGCCAGAAGACTGGCCTTTCCTTGCCCTTGTCATTGAATGTAATGTTGTTGAGAACAATGCCTTCACGGTAGTTGAAACCGACGTGAACCTTCCAGTTGACCCACTCCACAATGTGTCCATCGACCTTGAAAGAAACACCTTCGGGTTGCGTGATGTTGATGGGCTTGAGGTCTGTTCGGAAACCGCCTTCTGCTTCGATAGCCGCGGCATGGTAGTTATTTGGAGGTGCCTTGTTGATGGGTCTCCGTACTTCTGGAACATCAATGTGGATGATCTCATGAGTATCAGCGTTGAAGATTGGGCAGAAGTCGAGGGGATACGAGTACTGGCTATCGTCGATGTGAGGACGGTAGTACATGAGGGCTTGCTGTAACCTGACAGAGCTGCCAAATCTCTCGTCGAAACCAATTGTCCAAGCTATATACACAATTAGAATCGTCCAGATGTAGTGATGGGAAAGGACTTACGATCACAATACACCTTGTGCATATCTTCTGCTGGGATACCAATCAAACCGCACTGTTCAATGACCTTGGGATCCTTCCTCGCAATGGTTTCCACGATCTGAAGGTCTTCCATGGTGATGAGAGGCTGTACATCGGGAGTGTATTCCCAGGAGAGGATTTTCTCCTCGTCCAGATCCACACGGCCGTCATAGACCTTGCTGCCTTTGCCAATGCACACCACATCTGCCACCCTGTGTGGTCTGACAGTGTGCTCAGGGTCTGCCAGCCAGGCCATCATGTCTTTCTTCAGAGGCTCCCATAATGTCACGGCATTGAAGAAGAGCTCTTTGTGTTCCTTGCGGATGATAGCGACGGCCCGCTCGATTTCGGATTCCGAGAGAGGATCGAAAGGATGGGGAGGCCCTGTGTTGCCAGTAAGGTGGGAAGCTACCTGCTTCAGTCTTTCGAGGACCATTGTTAGCAACTAGGTTTGAAGTATGTATATTAGATGCAAGAAGAGAGAAAGTGTAATCAGAATGGGATTGAATTGATTGGTAGCTGAGAAAAAGAGCAGACAGGAGACTGAGAGGTGATACAGAGCACCGTTGGAGCAGACCAAGCAGTATTTATAGCGATATGGTTGAGTAAAGCAATAGAATATCTCGATGCGCTCAAATCCATCATGGGCGCCCCTCCACCCCGCCCGTGAGCGAGGGACGCCATGTCTACGGGGATTCCAACGTGGAAAGAGAAGAGAGATAACGGAGAAAAGTAGCGTCGGGCCTTCGGCACGGCCGAATGCGGATATTGTATCCTGGCTTAGAAGTAAATGGATGGTCATCCCTCTTTGAGGCTACTGGAGCATCCATCTTCCATCTTCCAGCACACTTTCTCCATCCCTGACCCAGTACCTAAAAATAATCTCCAGGGGATTATCGTGCAATGAAGAACGCTTGGTAGTTGGTGGAAATCGACCATGAGTTACGATTTCGAATCTCATTGGACTTGGTAATATCTCAGCCTTATCCATAGTATCACGCCGTATCTACACGTTACAATATTCAATCTTATAATTGACAGAATCTTGACGTCGCTGACGTGTCTAAAACAGGCAAGATATTTGAGGGTCTGTCGCTCAGTTGTTTACTGGTAGGAGTAGCAGATTGACATCAGTCTCACTGCTGTTGGCGTTCGAAAACAACCTCAGCCTTATCCACAGATGATATTCACAGATGATATCCACAGATGATATCCACATCTCGATGGCCGAGATTCAAGTTTGCCCCAATGCCACATGTCTTAAAGCACGACAACAACCTTCTGCGCAGAAACACCCTCCTTCTGCTTCTCCATCGCCATCTGCAAACTTTCCAATCCCTTCCCCGCTACCAAAGGCGGCGGCACCGCTTTCAAAGAGCCATCAGCCAGCGCACCAGGCACATACTGATTCCAAATCTTATCAGCAACTTCAGGTTCCTTCGTTGCAATAGCTAGTGCGAAACCTAAATTCACATTAGCATACTAAGCTCCATCAGAGTAAGACGAAATGAACATACACCCAGCTGCTTTCACACCCTCAGGTAATTTCTCAGGCGGCGCCAGAGTTGAAGCAACAAATCCCCCGCCCAACTTCTCCGCCACATCAATACTCAGTTTCAACGCCTCAGGCGAACTGATAGCATCATAAACACCGCCGAAGTCTCCATACTTCTTCGCGGCCTGTACAATCGTATCCCGAACATCCTTCTCTTTGTAATCGAAAACTTCCTTCACACCCAACTCCTTCACGAACTCAAAATTAGCAGGAGATGCAGTAGCAACGACATCAAGTCCGGATGCAATGGCGAGTTGAGTTGTCACTGCTCCTACGGATGATGAGGCACCATTCACGAAGAGAACTTTATTCGTTTTCTTTGCGTTTTGCGAGGGGTAAGGGAGGTTGAGGTAATCTTTCATGTACAGGCCAGACGCAGCTGTTGATATAGCTAGTGGAAGCACGACTGCTTTCTCGTACGTGAGAGACTCTGGAAGGGGAGAGGTCAGGTTTTCAAAGGCGACAGTGTAAAGTTGGAATGCTCCGTTTTCTGGTGAGCCGGTTGCCAGGCCTTTGCAATGACTGTGATGTTTAGTCAGGTTCAGTTCTCGATCATGGATGATTGTTTCTTGAGTTGGAGGGAACCTACGAGATGACTCGGTCGCCTTTCTTGAATCGCGTGACTTCAGCACCTATTTCCACCACTTCCCCAGCAATATCTTCACCAAGGATGTTGGGATATTTCTCCATCATAAAACCTGGATATCATTAGTTGGGGTTGAAGCACCAGCGAGGCCTCCAGTCGAAGCGCCAGCGAAGAGAGGGAGGCAATCGATACCATAATCCTGTTTCAACAATTAGTCCATCTGTCTGAACCCGCTTCAAAAAATATTCCTACCTGAATCTTCCAATCCACCGGATTAACAGCAATCGCACTGTTCTTGATAACAAGCTGATCCTTTCCAGGTCTATATGTTCCAGCTTTCTCCACTTGCAAAGGCTTCCCCTTTGATTCTTTGATCCATGCTGCTTGGTTGCTCATTGTGTAACGTCAGTCGATAAAGGTTTTCAGTAATTCAAGGTTGAATGTTAATTGAAAGGCGGTGCGGTGGATTTGGATTCAACAGCTACTTTTTGATGGACAATGTATTGTTCGTCGCATGAGGGTATCTTCAGGTTGGTTTCCATTCGAATGCATAAGTATGATGATGACATGATGCGAATGTGAGTCGATCAGTGACCACAACCAACGGAACGACCACCACTTTCAGAAATACATCCTGACGGACATAGGCCTTCGTCGCCAAGAGTTTACATCCACATTGGTGTCAAGTTGAAAAACTGGCGCAATCCTGCCATGAACAGTGTTGTCGAATTGTGAGGATAGGACACGTAAGAAAATTTCAGAAGGCAATGTCTTTGAATCGGAACCATGCCTCAAAAATCTTCCTTCAAACCGTAATAATCTAGTAACAGAGTCAGCAACCCTTTCTAAAGATACAAAGAACCGAGTGCGCAAAGGCCTCTCCATCAAGAACGCCCATTATCGCTTTCAAAAAATAGGTGAAATGCCGACAGATTCATAACGCCATTTCCCATCTCTAAGACACATGTCCAGGGTGATATCCGCACATATCCAACACAGAGAAAAGATCCAATGCCGTGCTATCGTGGAGAAATTACATCCTCGTCAAATTTTGTCACGCTTGCCCCAGAAGTCATTCCACCTTTCGGCGCATTTTTCCCTGACCCAGCACCCTGCTAGATGTACGACTAGATCTCCTTTGTACCATTGCATTGATGGACCGCCTTCGACGTATGCGTTTGCAACTCGTTGTCTGATCATGCCAGTGTGTTCGCGGAAGATTTTGTGATGTCTGATGTGGTGGAGCTATCATGCTGTTAGCCGCTGCCAGTAGATGTAGAATGGCTGTCATTTACCAAGGCATCCTGTTCCTGACCTGGCCAGTTCATCTTCATGTAAAACGGGTCTGTCCATATGTCTAATAGCCACTGTGTGTAATAGCTCCGGCGAAGGAAGAAGCTGCCAGCATTCACGCCGTTATGATCCTGCGCGACTAGCATATCGATATTGTTCAAGTCTGCGTCAGTCTGCATGAAAGTGCCCAAAGGTTTTCGGCTGGCCTCAGTCCATTGTCCTCCCCAATCTATCGATTTCTTCATACCCTCATGCGACAGAACCAAACTGTTCAAATCCTGCTTCGGGCTCATAATGATGGCGTCCAAGTCCAAGAAAAATACCCATTTCGCCTTTGGAAATGTATTGAAGGCCTCCACGATGGCAGGAATCTTCTTCCATACAGGATGCGCGTCGCCCATATCAAATTTCGAGATGTTGACGAAATGGTAGTTGTAGCCATGATGCTTACAGTACTCTTTGCGGTTCTCTGCCGTCTTTCCAAGAATATCTTCTATGCCTCCATTGTGACCCTTTCCGTCCGAAGCTGTAAGCACAATAACTTCATCTGGCTTAGGACCTTCAGCTGTGTGAACCATGTCCTTGGGAACCGTAATTGTAGTATTTGTGGCTACGAGTGGTTCCATCTTCCAGGCTTTGTGAGCTGGATTGTCGGTAGCCTGCATTGGCTGCGCGGTCACCGTTACAGTTACAACAGTAGGCAGAACGGTCTTCTCACCAGAATAGCTGTCATGGCCATCTGGTGCTTTGTCGGGTCGTGTGGGTTTCGGCGGCGTCGATTTGGCTATGTCTGCCTGCGGTGTGTCTCCTGAATACGTCGGCCACATCCATTCCTTCCATGATGTTGAGGTTTGCGCGGTTGCGCTCGAGTCGGGGCTGCCGGAATATCGCAGAAGCTGAACGGTACAGAGGAAAACGACGATGAGGACGGTGGCCGCGAGGTATCTGTTCGGGATCATGTCAATGTGTGCTCTTGTGCAACCTATCAAGTCGAAACTTGGCATATCTGGTTCGCCTCGCATCAGGTCTACTCACGTCCTAGTCACGCGATGGATCATCTTGTCCCGGAGTGTATGTGGGAGTAGAGGTAGGTGGTAGACTTGTAGTTGTCGATTTTCAAGAGCTCTTACATGGCAGTCATTGAAGGAGGAGTTGTGCAGGGAATGTAGGAGGTAGCACTTGTGTGATATTGTCATCCCATGTCCACCTAGCTTCGCGATAGGCTGACAGATTCCCCTGAAAGAATGAAAGATCTCCCTTCAGACCCTACCTGCTACGATAGGAAGGCCAAAGAAATATGTGGCGCAATCTATATGACAGACCCCAAGTATTCAGTTTCTAGGGGCACACGCTCTTCCTTGCCCTTAAAAAGTTAGATACCTGGCCCTGCTGATGGTGCTTCCCCACGCCTGCGAATATTCGTTGCAACTGTGATATTCAACCACTCCCTCCGTCCTGCGTGTTTCTGCAAGAACACCAACTCTTCTCTATGCCAGCTCATCATGTCATCGTCACTCTTCACGATCTCCTCGACGGATTGTTCCCGTAGATCACCATGAAGGATAGACCATGTTGCGGACCATTGACATTGCACCAGAAATCATTTACAATTTAATATATATAAACACACGTCTCAACTAACCTGAATCGTCCTTGGTGTCAACGATTTGCGCTTCCACCACGTCCTCCTCCGCCAAACTGCCCTCCCTCGTTGACTCCACCGTCATGCACACCGTCTTCATGATCATTGCCGGCTCCGCGCTGCCACTACTGGCTCTGGCATAAGTCGATGCCTCTTTGAATTCCATATCTTCCAATTCCAACCCCGCCTGTGAAACCACCACTATTTGTTTGTTCCCCTTGGTGGCCTGTTCAATCGGATCCGGATGATTGAGGATCTGGCCAAGATTGTATGGCTTTTGCCCGCTACAGGTGTTTCTGGAATGACTTGAGACTTGAGATACATCATGAGGTTGGCTGTTGGGTGTGACTGGGGGATAAGAGGCGCGAACCGTCGGTCCATCACCGCTTGTCATCCACTGAAGAACGACTACGCTGAGGAGAACTGGACTCTGTCAGACAATCCACGGTGGATTCGGACCATCAAAATTCTTACCGTCGGAGTTGCAACAAAGCAGACAAATCCAGCTCTGTTCTCCCTTGAGAATCAAGAGGGCTAGCAAATTTGCAACACTGGACACCAATGTGATAGCTCCTCCGAGAAAGGCGCGCAACGCCGTCCTTCTCAGATTGTTGGTCTTCGATCTATGCTTGAAAGAGTAGGCATGGAAAAGGGGTGCCATGAAGAGGCAGGTGAGGTAAATCTGGTCTGCTATCAGTGACTGATTCAGGGCTACGTTCGACATGACTTAAATTGGCAAGAACGTCGTAGGCGACAAGGGGGATGAGCGCTATCATGTTGATGCCGATGTAGCACATGCCTGCTTGGAGTGAGGCTTCGCGACTGATTGCGAGATCAGTTACTGGCTATTCGGGCAGAACAGAAGCAGACTCACTACTTGAGATTCAGGATGATAACTGCAACAAAGGGAACTAGATCAAGTGAGTCAGAGTGTGCGCTCAACCGATCTCAATCTTCAACTCACTGAGTAATCCAAAGAAATTGAAGAGGTAGAGGCGATCCTTCCTGCGTGGCTTTCGATGCCCACGGACGATCCTCTGAAGACGCAAATGAGTACAGTCTATTCTGGAGCGATTACCTGCAGCACTTACCACTCGCTCGACTAGGAAGAGATAAAGCACGACCTTGGTCGTCAAATAAAACGCCAGACAAATGTAGACCGCCCCGATACACACAGCTTGGGACGTGTTCAATCCAATCCCCTGGTTAACCAACGCAGTCGAAAACACAAAGCAAAAAGAGTCGACGTAAATGATGAGCACCACTGTAGCAACCAAAATTTAGCGTTCAGAATCCCGCCTTCAGGAATCGCGAGCTCTTACACCATCGAGTGAGAGTAATCTCTCGCCATTGAGGCAGGTTAATCGTTCTGCGACCTACAAAAAACAAAAGCTTTAGCTAGATCATCTCAGAATGATGGGCTTTGAGGTTCGGAGAGAAGAACATCAACTCACTCAAACAAGCAGTAATTACAGTCAAAGTAACAACAAGAAGAACAATAGCAGATACCCTTCCTGCTACCGGAATAGGCGCACCATCTTCACTTTGTTGCAGATGCCTAACTAAGAATGATGACATCGATCTGCACTTCAGAAGTCTCGCGGTCGGACTGCACACTGACAGAGACAGACAGATAAACACAGGACTGTGCAGGTAAGAACGGGATGGAGAGTGAACAGGAAAGAGAAGCGATCAACAGTCGTACAACAAAAATGAAATTATCAACAATAAAAGGGAGTCTATAAGTTTATGTCTGAACGACGTTCGGGAAAGCATCTTCCTAAAACCAGGTCGACTGCAGAGCGAAACAGCCACCACCGCCATTCGGAGGATACTGTGCACATTTGACAGCGAATGGAAACGGGGTTGTACAACTATCGTCTACTCCCTCGTTAGCACTGGGTGGAAAACTTGCATCTTCTCTTAGCCGGAACTTGCACAGGAAAGTGAGAAAAGGCTTGATTGATAGACTAAATTCGAGTTTTGCGCTTGAGGGACTATCAAGTATGGCCCTCTGTTTCTGCTCTACGTGCAATTTACCGAGTCCACACATTTACTTGAATGGACGGTTGCAGGTCATAGCATGGGTTGGGTTTTCTTGCGCAACCCGAGAGGAGGACAGTCTCTTGGACTCGTCATACACCTGCATGTGTTCCTTTTCTCCTCAAAATGTTGTTCTCGCCCATGTAATGCTCTCATTGTCACTAAAGTAGACATATTGTTCAAATTCTTCACGTGAGTTTGGTGCCGTACAAACTGTCAAGAAGAGTAGATTTGAAGTTAGATCGGAACGTGTATTATATTTAATAAGATAATCGCTAGAGATCGTTAGGATCTTAGCGAGTATTCTCTATATAATAATACGTATACGTTTAGCGATCACGTAGTAGATTCCTAATAATACCCCCTTCTTAGGTTATTGACTACGATAATAAGGTAGATGATATTATTCGTAGTAAAAGCGCGTTATAAGAAGCTAAAATCTCTATAGAAACGAGCTCTATCCCTTTTATACTCTCTTATTAAGCTTATAAGTTAGATTACTACTTCCGGCCTTTAGTCGGGTAGTAATCTAGCGTATTATAGTATATTCTAGCGTATTCTAGCTAATTCTAGTCTAGTTTCTCTAAGAATATCTTAAATAATACTAATTTAGTTAATTGTATCCCGTTAGCTAGAGGCTATATATATTATAGAGCTATATAGCTCCTCCTATCTCTATTATATCCGTCGGTTCGCCGAGGGATACGTAGAGGATAAGTACCGGTTTAGTAACGACCCCGCCCTTATTAGAAAGTAAGTCTACCCTATTCTAGCGTATTATAGTATATCCTAGCTAACTAACTCCTATAGTTTCGCGTACGAGGATAAATAAGGTAATAAGTACGCCTACTACCTCGAGAAGAACGAGTATTATTTTAAAGTAAGTCGATCTATCTTTATAGCTTATAATAGCTTATTCTAACTATATCTAGGTTAACGAGGATATAGAGGATAATATAAAGAAGCTTCGGGCGTTAGTAGGGGAGCTCCTAACTTATAGTAATAAGGGTAGTAGTAAGGCGGCTATAAAGGTACTTTAGAAGTATATAGAGAATATAGTTTCTAAGATTAATAGGTAAGTATCTATTCTAGTATATTATAGCATATTCTAATACCTCCTAGTAGTAAGAAACCCTACGCTACTAATTTCTTTATATATAACGGCCTTAGTAGCATTTCTTAGTCTAGTATTATTATAAAGGGGAGGACACGGGCGCGGGTAGCGGTTATAAAGAATAAGCGTAAGCGATAGGCCGCGATAGACGCGGAGGACTCGGATAAAGTTAAGTTCTAATCCCCGAAGAAGGTATATAGTATTATAGCGTAATCTAGCGTAATCTAGCTTATTATAGCTCGTTCTAACTATTTATAGGCTAAATATAGTATTATAAATACGGTCGAGACCCTGGCGGAGCGTCGCGCCCGTAAGGCGGAGTAGAAGGAAGCTAATTACGCCGCTACCTCTAAACGTAGTCGTAGTAGTAAGAAGTAGTAGTAAAGGGGCGGTCGCGGTAGTCGTAGTACTAGTACTACCGGTACCGTCGAAGTTTAAGTACTCGAGTATTAATTTAGGCCGTATTTGATAGTATTAGAGTTCGGTAGGGGAGATACCTATATCCTAAGCTTATAGCTACTATTTTAGGCTATAATAGGCTAGAAATTCTTTAATTAATAGGAATTTTAATATAAATATCTTTATAGAACCTTCTTAAGTAAGAATTCTTACTATAATCTTACTATCTAGAGTACTACCTTAAAAGAAGTCTTAAGGTTCTACTATAGTATAAGTCTAGGTTCTCTAGATATCTAAAACTAACTTTCCTATATATTTAGTATAGGATTCTTAGTTATTTATATCCTAGATCTACCCTTTTCTACTAGAGAGTCTCCTCTTCTAGTAATTTAAAGCTATATTCCTAGTAGTCTTCTAGTAATCTATCTCTTAGATCTAGAAATCTAGGAGAGGATTCTAGTAAGTATCTAATAGATATCTAGAAATCCTTTTACCTTACTATAGAATATATTAAAAACCTAGCTTTCTAGGGAAAAAGATATAGGACTATAGTAGGAATTCCTTCTCTAGTAGAGTAAGAGTTATCTTATCTTCTTACTTTAGTATAGGAATTACTTAGAAAGTAGAGGAATTTAAGTAATATCCTTACTACTCCTAAAGGATTACCTTCTAGTTAACTAGGAATAAGGTACTTCTACCTCTTCCTTTATAGTTATACTAAAGGATTCTAGAAATACGCCGTTAAATACTATCTAGTATATAAAAAACCTCTCGAAATAAGCAGGAAAATATATCACTAGAAAAACCCGTACGGGAAAAAAGGTAAAGGTAGTATTATTATATATAGAATTTCAACTACTAGACTATTACCCCCCTCTTAGGGCGGCTCGTCCTCGAGATAGTTTTGCTCCCCTTTTAGGAACTACTTTAATCTTCTACTAGAACTTATTTATTACTTCTAGTAGAATCTTAGGGCCGCTCTCCTAGGAGTTATTCTTATTAGGCTCTCCCTTCTACCTAGCGAGATATTCCTACTAGCCGACCGAGTTAGTACGATAGTTAAGTACTTCTTATACTACTTACTCCTTATCGCTAAATCTCTCTAGGGTATCCTCTATATTATTCCTAGGCGGTTATAAAGAGCCGGCTAGTTCCTACTTCTCTAAAAGTAAGGTATAGAAGACTAGATAGGCGCCTTATAGCGTAGGGAGGTATACTTCGTATATATCTAGGCCCTTATAGGCTAGAATAAATCCTAGGCCTATAAACTTATTATTAAGTTTCTTTTTTAGCCGTAATAATTTCATATTACGCGTAGAGACTAAAACCTTATCGCTAACGTTAAAGATAACGTCTTTACGTTTTTTATCGGCTCGGTCTTTCTAGTACTTGTTCGTAGTAGCGATTTTTGATCGGTATTACTCTTATATACTCAAAACTTTAGCCGTAGCTCCCTACGCTAGTAGGGACTCGCCTTCCCTATAGGGTTAGTCCGTTAGTACTAGCGGCTAAGGTAGAATACCTATATTTATTTCAAATAGGGTAAACCCGGTAATAGCGTACTTACTATCGTTATATACGAACTCTACTATATAGATCTACTACGCCTAGTTATCTTATTCTAACGAATAGAAGATTCGTAGGTATTATTCTAAAGTCTAGTTTAATCTCTCTATTTATCCGTCTGTTTAGGGATAATAGGCTAAAGTAAGGACTCTTCGTACCTATAGGTAGTAATAGAAGGTATCCTAGTATACTAAGTTTATAATTAGGCCTCTATCGGAGAGGATCTTCTTAGGGATACTATATAACCTAATTACTTCTTTTATCTATACTTCTACTAGTACGGCTGCACCCTAATTAGACCTAAAAGGTATATAGTAGGCTATTTTAGAGAAACGGTATACTATAATAAGGATCTAATTATAGACGACCCCTATAAACTTACTAGGAGGTAGTTCTATAATAAAATCGAATATTACTTCCTTCTATAGCCCGTCCGGAATCGGAAGAGGGTTAAGTAAGCTATACGGAGTATACTTAGCCGGTTTCGACCGTTTATAGCGTAGATAGTTATATATCTAGTCGATCGTATCCTTCCTTATACCGTCCTAGTAGTACTTCCTCTAAAGTTTCGTAAAAGTCCTATATTCGCCGAAATAACTACCTATAGGGCTATCGTAGTACTCTATAAGCGTATTTATTTTCTCTATATCCGTCTTATATTAGGTTAGGATCGATCGCGGATCTTACGTTAGGAGAGGTCCGGCTAGACTTAGCTACGGTATAGCGCTAGTACTCGAGCTCGCGATAGCCGTTTATAGCGTATTCTAGCCCGTAATAGGGCGAGGCGTATCGGTAATAGGCGATAGTAGTAACGTTATACCTAAAGGCGCGGCTTACGCGTCCTCCGCTATAATAGGCGTAGGTATTATCGCCGTAAGTATAGGAGGCGGACTTAGAGCTCTTAGCTCTAGTATTAGGGACTATAGGAGTTATACTAGTAGAGAGATATCTAGCGAACTATCCGGTACGTCTACTAGTTACGATATATTATCTTTTACTTCTTATCGGCTACTATTATCTTCTAGCTCCTTAAGATTAGTCTCTACGTCTAGATCTTTACGTCCTAACTTCCTTTAGAAGCGTGTATACATCGCGTATATACTAAAGGAGTACGATAGTCTATAGTAAATTACTAGGATATTAAAAGACGTATAAGTCCCTTAAGGGAATAAAAGGTCCCTTAGGATAATCGTATTAACTAAATATAGAGTATCGAGGGCTAGTTTAGCCTAGAGGGCTTTAATATTATGCTTATTATACTTTTCTACGTTAGCCTAGGCTGTTTATATAAAGTTAGGTCTCTATAAGATCCTATTANGGGTCTCTACGAGATCCTATTAGCGGGGTTAAGTTTTCCCGGATAATATCTAATAATAAAGTTAAACCTCTAGAGTTTCTCGGACTATCTTATTTATCTCGAGTTTAATTATTTAGTAGTAAGGAAGTACTAGAGGTTAGCGTAGTCTATAAATAACTTAAAGGGTATAGTACTATTAAGGTACTTCTCCTAGTATATAAGGTACTTTACTACGGCTAAAAGCTCCTTATTATAGATATCGTAGTTATATTCTTCCGTAATTATCTTCTTCGAGTAGAAGTCTACCGGTCTCTAGATCTTTCGCTTATTAGGGAGATTATATTATTAGCTAAGAATACTACTAATAGCGCTACTAGATA
>JEMP01000130.1:42619-57877 GCA_000738655.1 Venturia pyrina ICMP 11032 | reverse complement strand
ATTACGAATAGAAGAATCTAGAGACTATTAATTAGTAAGGATTACTAATTAATAGAAGGTTCTAGAAACTCTAGAAGGAATACTTAAGGTCTCTCTCTCCCCTCTTAATGTATCTAGTAAAGCAAAATATAGTTTATCTTTTCGACTATAAATTATATATAGACTAACTAAATATAGTAGTTTAGATATTCTATCTATTCTACAATTTTCCTCTTCTTAGCTTAACAGTTCCTACTTACCGTAACCCCTGTTTACTATTCTACTCGAGACTTAGAGGGCTATACCGCCCTAACCTAGTCTAGAGTTATATAGACTAACTAAATATAGTAGTTTAGATATTCTATCTATTCTACTATATTCCTCTTCTTAGCTCAACAGCGATTAAATAAAGCTTTAAAAAGAAAGAAAGAAGATACTCCTCCGCTATCACGTCTTCTCTAAAGTTATTAGAATAGGTAATATTTTAAGGGTATAGTCTACTACAACGTTATATATAAATAAATACTAGGACTTAAAGGTTAACTAAACTACTAATTCTAAGATAATCTACGAGCTCAAAACTATAGAAATATATTATTATAATAGTATAATAGGGGGGTGAAATATATACTCCGTAGCTATAACGAGGTTATAGGGAGAATCGGTACCTCCGTAGACTTACTATAGACTATAACTAGCTATACACGTAATACGAAATCTTTATTACGTAGACTATCTATAACTTTAATTCTATTAGTTCCTAGCTTATTTAGCTCCTTAATAAGAGGATATATAAAGCTATCGATATCCTTATACTTACGAGGGCCTAGGATAACGAAGGATAAGAGGAAATTTCGGGTTTAGTAGCGTAATTCTAGTAGAAGATTATAGTTAATTAAGATAAAGGGACTAGTAACGTAATTACCCTTTTTCGTAGCTTAAACTCTATTATAATATATTATAAGCGTAATATTAGTTAACTATATAAAGAAGCCTTACTGGCGAAGGTCCTAATAGCGAGATCTAGCCTACTAGTTATCGATTATTATATTAGGCTCATTGAAATCGCGAATATAGTAACGATTATTATAGTTTCTAAGTATAAACGTACGCCGAGGTAAAGCCTATTAATACTAGAGTCTCTAGCCGAGTAGAAAATAGAGGTAAGTATAGAATAGCTTAAGATATTAATTAGATCCTAGATCCTTAAGGTAGACTCGAGGATATATATAATAATCGTAATATAGCTTACTAGAATAATCCCTAGTAAAAGCTATATAGCTATTAATATAGTAGTTAATAAGTCGCCTTAATAACCTAGAAATAGTAGATAATTCTTTTATCCCGTCGCCTTATACTAGGGAGATCTATACCGAAATAGGTATTAATAATATAACGTAGAGAGTTATATTACTCTCTACTAATATTATTATCAATCTATTCGCAAATCTTGAGGTAGGGAAGATCGGTATATATATTAATAGAAGTAACTAAAAAACGTTAGAAAATGGTTTAAGATAGAAGCTAAGTAATAGCTTTTAGAAGTTAGTCGAAAATAGCCAATTTATACTAAAATACCCCCCCCCTACGGGCAACCCGGAGGAGCCGTGACTTAGTATTCTACTTAAGGCCTTATTTTACTATCTAGTTAGTAATTAGAATAGTAAGATAGTTAACGACTATTCTACGTACTAACTAGATTAGGATAAAATCTTTTCGTAAACTATACGGCGAACGACGTATCTCGATAGATTAAGGAAGGTAACTAACTTATACTAAAATCTAGCTTATTTTAAGTATCCTAAGGCTTATTTTCGGAGGCTTCGTCTTATTGGATTATAACGTCGTATATAGGGGGAGCCTCGATATCCTTATATCTTAGTAGATTTTGAGATAGCTTAGTACGAGGTAAAGATTAAGTAATAAATATTAATAGATAGAGATTTTGACGTATAATCTACGCCTTACGATATCGAGATCGTGCTAGAAAGCTAGCTAGATAACTACTTCCTATAACGTTATAATAGTAATAGTAAATAGTAGCTGTACTTAGAGGAACTATTATAGAATAAGGTAATAAATACTAAAGTTAAGGTTCTACTAGAATACTACTACTACGTTACTACCAAATCGATAGATTATACGGACAATATATAAGACGTAATATAACCCCGTTTTTAGTATATATAGAGGCCTGAAACCGCACGGTAATACAACCCCTAGAAAGGGGAATATATACGAAAGTTAGTACGAGATTTAGCTATAAAAGGAGTATCAACTTACCTTATTTTGAAGTACTAGATCTATTACTGAAATACCTCCTAAAAAGACTAAAACTATACTACTAAAAGCCCCTCTAAAGGAAGCTTCTCTCTCTATATTATACCTTAAAGTCCTATAAAAACCTATACGTTATAAGGTCGCTAATCTCGGCCTAATCTAAGTATAGATTACTCGAAAAGTACTTATCGATTTCTACCTAGTAGCGGAGGAACTTGATAGCGATAAGGGTACTACCTAGGGGGCCCTTTTAACTATATTAAAGTAGGTAATTAAGTTAGAATTAGCGACTAAGTTAAAGCTAGTAAAAGTTAATAGGGTAGTAGATAACGAAGCGTAAGTTTTTAGATCTCCTACTTAAAATTTTAGTATACTAAAAGGTCGTAGGACTATATAAGGGGGAGCCTATATTCTACGTCCCTAGCTAATATAATCTCGTAATCAAAAGTAGAGAGCCTTAGTAATAGTTATACGAGATTACCCTACGCTTTATAAGTACGTTAGTAGGTAGCTAGCTAACGTACTTTATAAGCTAAAGATTATATATATACGTAGAAATATTATTCGGAAAATAGCGCCTAGTATAGTAGAATCTAGCCCTACTTTTAAGTTATTCCTAGGGCTAACCCTACCTAATACGGAGGTCTAGTATCTACTTCTAGAATTATCTTAAGTTAAGTATAATAACTCGACTAATACCCTAGGAGATAATAGCGCTAAAGTAGATAGTAATAATAGTAGTAATATCTAGGGAACTTATCTAATAGCGATAAATAGTCCTAGAATAAGCGATTCTAGGAACTTCTCGGACGCCGATAGCTATTAAGATATCTAGGATAAAGCCGATCTAACCGATATTAAACTACTACCTTAATATCCTCTTAGAAAGCTAAAATCTCGGAGGCCGCTACCTAAGATACCTTATATCGCACGTCTAAGCTCTTCTATAGTAGAAACCCCTATTTCTATACCAAAATCTACTCTAAAACGGAAGAATATAAGCTAATTTAAGATATAGTCTATCGCCGCCGAGGGACCTCCGTAGAAAAAACGTACGCTAACGTAGAAATCTATTAAAACGGCTAAAGACGAGGCTAGTAGAGCTTAAAGGTTAGCTAATATAAAGGCTACTAAGGTAGAGAAAGATAGAATAAATAATATTACTATAGCTATATTAATAGCTCTATAAGGACGTACTTTTATTAGACTTAAGGGTCCCGGAGCTCTTAAATATATACTATATAAGGAACTAGTAGTAGCTACGGCTAAGGTATTTTAGATAACGTTTTTAGTAGCTAGTAGGCTAAGAACGTACTTTCTAACGTTTAAGTACGATAAAGATAAATAATAATTGTAGTAGTAGTAGAGGTCCGAGGGTTATATTAATAGAGTTTTAGCGTCTTAATTAGGTACGGAAACACGGAACAAAAATACTAAAAAAAAGATATTATAAGGAGATTATAATAAGTAGTTAACGGATCGCGAACCTGAAATCATTAAATATACGTTACGATAGCCTATAAATCTGATTCTTATTAAAAACGTTGTCAAAACCTTGTCTGCGGCTTTAAATTCGGATTTGTGCCCGTAGTAATTGCTCTAGGCATTCCCTTATCTCGTATTCGTTCTTTCGGGTTAGATACCCATACTAACATTATCCTTTCCACTTCAAAAGCGACTAGAGGAAAAGATAGTTAGGTGCTCCTTACGATATCTAATATCGAGTCTACATAGATGGTGTACTAACCACACTATAGTATCTATCCGGCGCGTGCGTAGGAGGGCAGAGTTGAGGTAGAGCAAGTTTGTCGGCTACGCTTTGAGGATACTCTACTTATAGTCTGGGGTTCCTTCCGGTTTTACGGGTCTTTGTGTGTAGATACATTATTCTATTAGCTAAGTCTTGCTTTCTGTGTTTTTCTTTTCTTTTCTTTTGCAACAAATCGACTCTTGTCGTCGTGCGTGTTGTTGTTTTTGGGTACTGTACTGACGCTATTTGGATTTGTCCAATTCACATTCATGGATGTGTACTGTTACTCACGAGGAATGATGGAGTCCTTGATAGAACGGTAAAGCTATCTCCTGGTTATACAATCATCCCTTACTGGCTTTCCAACGATATCATAGGAATTGTACTACCCATTCCTTGCCCTCATGATACCACAAGAACAGGCCACCAAAGAAGGGAGATAAAATACCAGAAGAGCGTCCAAACGAGTACTGCAAGGGAATCCAACTCGTAAATAGAATGTCTCCATTCTCGAGCAGATTGGAATCCCCATTCCGCGTAACCCAAGCACATATAAGAACGCAGGGGCACGATTCCATCCTCAACCATACAACTCCCCAACCCCACCCATCAACACTTCAAAGCCAATCACTCACCAATCCCCCAATCCCCCACATAAAAACAACCCCACCATGCACCCCACCACCCCCCTCCTCCTCCTCCTCCCCGCCACCCTCGCCACCACCCTCGCCGCCGACCCAGTCCAAGCCTGCTTCAAAGAAGCCACCAAAACCGCCCATTGCAAAGAGCCGCCCCCCCACGCCTCCTGGACCGACTTCAACAAATGCTCTTGCACCAATACGGGGAATTGGCTCGCCAATAGCGCAAGGTGTATTCGGAAAGTGGATCCGGGGGTTATGCAGGCGATTTATAAGGTGCTGGAGGAGAATTGTAGGGGCACTGGGACGCTGATTGTTTTTGATTTGAAGAGTTGGTTGGGAGTGGTGTAGGGGTTTTTGGGGGGGGGATGGGGATGGGGATGGGAATTGGATGAGATGGAGTTAGAACTAGGGATGGGGATACTATAGTAGTATTGGGGTTACGGATAAGTTGTGGGAGTAATAGGTTCGGAATGTGGAAGAAGGGGCGGAAGGAGCGGAAGAATTAAATAAGATTTATGTTCATTTTGTATCTAGTACCTAAAATAAAGAAAAGGGAGCATATGATTTCCTACTCAAAGAAGTATTATTAGTGATAATAGCACAGCATACAGCATTCAAGAACCGCCAGTGAAAAAAAAAGACGGTAGAAGATATACCCAATCGAGGACTTTTTCTGCCCGGGACTATATAATGGACAATACATCATTGTAAGATTAATAACGGCCACGCAATCCACCAATTACCATCCCACTTTCACAGTTCCCTTACATCCACTCCCATCCGCATCCCTCACCCCTTTCAACCCAGTCCGTATACCCAAATCTCACAATAAAAACTTCTCAAACCCCTTCTCGCCACTATTACCTACTAAGCCACCATAACACGTCTCACCCCCTGTTACCTCGTCCACATTCCCCTCCTCCACATCATTCTCAGCACCGCCACCTCCAGGAAAATCCCCATTTGCTGTATCCTCGCTTCCACCTCTTCGGGCTGTGCATATTGTACTAAGGGCCCCCCTGATCGACTTGTGGATAAATATAGGTGGGTGGCCTGACGTGTTTGTTCGAGGTGGTGGAGAGGAGAGGGCAGCGTTGATGGGATTGGTGTCTTAGTAGTTAATTGGGGTATAGGAAGGGTACTAGGGTGGGATTGGGAGGAGTAGTTAAGGGCTTAGTTTGTTATATAGAGTATTTGTTGTTATATTTATGGAGGGGCAAGGTGGAGAGAGTAGTCCAAGGGGAGTAATTTAGTACTGTAGTTTGCAGGTGTGGAGTAGTAAAAATATAGGCGAATCGATAAATAGGCTTGGTTTATGCGTCTCAAGTATTACACCGCTGGTTGTCTCCGATATACTTTGTTAGTAGCTCTTGAGGTTGATACTTGTTCTTCTTTTTCTTCTCTCAATTATTATCTATTCCCTATTACTCCGGTGGGATATGCATACATGGCTACTTCGCTGAACGCTCCAAAAACGCAAAAAAAGGTCGACAAAGTAACAGCCCACAGCCCCCGGGCCCAAACCCTCACAACCCCACCTTGCCTCTCAAAAGAAAGACAGCAGCGCCATGATAAGAGTATACAAAACCCCATCTACTTGCAGCCCCCCGCCTACCCTACTACCAGCAGCCTTACTCGATTTCGAATCAGCAGGGCTCGTATTCGAAGCAGCATTGGAGTCCGAGTCCGAGTCCGGACCTGTATTAGGACCAGAAAGTCCGCTCATGATGTAACTTCCGATTCCGTTCTCGGTCCCGCTTCCACTGTCGGGAGTCACTGCTGCAGGCACCTTTACGGTTTTGGTTCCATAGACTATCTGAAGCTTGGCATCAGAGTCTGTGGTGACGGTGACTGGCAGTCCACCGACGATGACGGTGCTTCCGACGAAGGCGGTTTGTGGTCCGATGGCTACGGCTTGCGGTGGAGGTCCGGTTTGATTCGGATATTTGGGCTGGGTTGGAATCTGGGGTTGGTTCGGATTTTGGGGTTGAGTCGGATCTTGGGGTTGATTCGGGTTTTGCGGTTGATTAGGATTTGGCGGTTGAATCGGAGTTCCAGTGCGTGAGGGTGTGACGGCACTCACCGGCACGGTAGTCGAGCCAATGACGACCACAGGTGCGCCAAAAATGTTAGTTGGGTCCGCTGGGGTAGACGTCTCGGGTGTCGACGTCCTAAATGGATTTAGAATAGCCAAAGGCGTGGTTTCCGCTGGCGAGGAGTTTGGAACCGACAACGGAGGTGGCGGTGTAGTTTCGCTACCGGCTACCGTTGATATCGAGGTAGTGGTCAACAACAGAGCTCCTCTTACAGCAGATGCACCACCGAAAGAAACGAAGTCACAATCCTTGGGTAGAGTATCCTGCCTTCGTGATTCTAGCCACCCTTTCGGCCAAGCTGCTAGCGTTCCAGCAACTGTATACAAAGTACCGAATTGGTCGCCTCCGGGTGGCGTAGATACAGCAGGCTGGGTTAGACTGGTAAGATCCTGGGATTTCCATGTTATCGAAGGATTGGTGTAGCATTGTCCAGAGGAATTGAATGTTCCGGTGACGGGATATCCGCGTGGATAGTCAATGAACTCTGTAGGGTAAGCCAAGACCGTACTTCCATTCGAAGTTTTCATCGTCGTGGTCGCTGTGCCAGCAGCGTTGGTGGGGTACGCATGGTTCAAACGTTCGCCTTTTGGGATTTCCGCCTGGATATATCAGCATCGAGATGTGACACCAAAGGGTCAACTATATCATAACGAACCGTCTGCGTGGAAGTAATGGTGTTAGAGCCATCTATTATTATAACAACAGTTTGGGTATAACTGTTTTGCATTCGTCAAGATTAACGTTTATTATCAAAAACATCTAGGATATTGCTCACGTCGTAGTGAGCACGATTGGCTTCCAAACCCAATGCTCAAATGCTTGCATCTGTATCGTGCAATTTGCAGGACAGGTTGGCAGCGGAGCCGCTGTGATTGTTGCTGATAGAGCACCTAAGAAGAAGGTAAGCTGTGGTACGTTTGCAGACAGCGCGCGGGGATTTGAACCGACCATTTCCAAGCAGAAGTGCTGTCAGAAACCAGCTCGTGAGGACTAGAGATAACATGGACGAAATTCGTTCGGGCTCGACAACATGGATGCATCAGCAATGCTATGCAGTCTATCTTCTAGAGAATAAGCGAGCGAACAAGGCAGGTTCGCCTTTGACAATAGAAGCAACGGGACAAACGAAAATCGATGTTGAAAGTTGATGATGCTTCGGTTTCTGCATCACAAAAGAGGCGGGTCCCTACGGAGGTAAGGAAGGGATTTGCACCAGCATCATGAGAGCGGAGGTGGGAGTATCAGAATACTGGAACCACGGGCGCAATCCAGACTAGCTGTTATTATTAGTGCAATGAGCGGTACCGGATTATTCACTATGTGGCTGGTACTTGGCTAGTACTAGTACTTAGTATCGTGATGACTTAGACTACTCATATCTAGGCAAATTTAGAGGGTAGTTCTACTTAGTAAACTCTCTCCATAGTATATTGAAGCGAGCATCCTCAAAATATTTATCTAGTTGATTCGAAAGAGTAGAACTAGTGTAAAGAGTTTGAGTACGAGTGGCTAGAATTCTTTATGTAGTTAATAGTTTTCTTAGCTAACACCCAGGACATTAAAGAAACGAAGATTCACCTGTATGGTACGTCTGTCATCTCAAACTGCTCAGTACACTGTACGGAGATCTGAGCTCCAAAGCTACGGATCCCTCCTCGAAATCTAACCAGGTACGCTGCGGCTCTCCGTAGAAAGTAGAACCGTTGGCTCGGCTACCTGGCCATGATCATCAAGTCGTGATGCGAAACCCAGAGTCGGAGCTGCCCGCTGATTGGCTTGAGAGGCTATGGCTGAGTGAAATCTATGTATTGGTGCCTTCGAGTTTGGAGGCTGATATATTCGTAGCGGTAATTACCAAAACACTCGGGGAATATCTGCGCCCGGGAAACCATCGACCGGGCTGAATACAGTATCTGTGAGTATGATGACTTCCGGCCTCTTGACCACAAGGCTGGAAGTCAGTTAGGCTTGAACTTGTATGTAGTTGCAACTTGGAGCAGATTTGGTCCTGCACGTGATGTTGCTGAATCAGGACAACCATTGTTTCCGAGTCATTTGTAGGTTGAAACAACCTCTTCCTTCCTCTCAACCCCATCAAAAATCACGAAGACGCCACTGGTTATATCGCAACATGCCCAGACATCACCTGTCCTCATGCCGACGGGTTCGAAGCGAGACTCGGAGTCTGCATGCCGTATACTCATGTCCGCCCGCTGAGATGTCGATTGTGTTACTGTGTCCTATCTCTTCGATCACATTGGAACACACGGCGGATACTGGTTCGTTTTCTCACGCCCCTACTGGATCTTCGATGACAGTGAGGTTCCATCCGGAGTTACACAGCTTCGAGAAACAGGAAGATTCGACATTGGCAGGGATTCTGAAGGTGCACAATGCAGTCAGCGCGGTAGAAGCAAAAGCGAGATCAAGATGACCAGGCGAGATGGACATGACGAGGTCTACGATTACGCAAACTTGCACTCGGACAGGCTGATATAACACTCCAAAGCCAGAAGATGGATTATATAGAAATACAACAATGCATTTCCTATGGCTTGGAACAGGTCCAAGCTCAAAGGATTGTTCAAGGTCGTGAGTGTTGATGATTTCCTTTTCACCAAGTAATCATACCGGCTCCGCTTCCATGAGTGGGACTCGCTTCCTCGCCTCCTGAATACGACGATAAGTAAGTCATCTCCTTTGCATCGACTTGATCCCTCTAACCACACATAGTCATGATGATTCTTAGTCGCGGCCTTGTCGTCTTACTCTGCCTCAGCTGCGCATTCGTCGTTACCGTCTTCACCTTCTTCTCCCATGCCGCTGCGGGTAAACATCTTCGAGTCGCCCTATTGAATCCAGGGAGCTTGCGCGCGCCTCAAAATGTAGAATCGACTTCATCACGGGGACAATCCACATCGTCGCCTTTGTGGCCAGGGTCGCAGACTCCACACTTCTCCATCGAGCCAGGCACTAATTGGACATGGTGGTTCGACCTCGAGCGAGATGGCCTTAATTATGGACTCAGCGATAGACAATGCGAAGCGGCCTTCCCAGGATACTTCGAGGAGCTTTATCGGACCGCTGCCCAGTGGAAAGCACGCCGAAGGATCACCGTCGACGACGTTGACATTTCTTGGCGCGAGACGCGGGAAATGGTCCGCGCAATGATTGTGGATCGTCAGGTGAGTGCTCGTGTTTGTCATGTTTCAGTTCAGATATTGACAGCCCGGAAGCTCTACATCATTGATGCGAATTGGGAACCAGAGCGACGGGATGTCCCACGTGCTCTCGCCATATTTTTCTCAATCCAACGAGCTATTCATGCTTACCCGGATGCATTGCCCAACATCGAATTTTCCGTCTGCTTGGGCGATGTGGCCTCGGCACCGGAAGATATACACGCCATGTGGGTACTCACTAAACTTCGTAAGCAAGAAGAGCAGTGGATCATGCCCGATTTTGGATATTGGAGTTGGCCGAACGAAAACATGGGTGAATACGGCGAAGTGCGAAGGGAGATACGAGACACCGAGCCCGCATGGCGCGACAAGAAGCCGCTCGCCGTCTGGAGAGGTGCCCCAGTCACAAATCCTCTTCGCAAGGCCTTGATCGAGGTGTCGGAGGGGAAGGGCTGGAGTGATATCAAGGCAATTGACTGGGCCACTCAAGAGAACTTACTGACCATGGCTGAGCATTGTCAGTACCAGTACGTCGTTCACACGGAAGGCCACTCTTATTCTGGTCGTGCTAAGTACCTCCTCAACTGCGCTTCCGTGTCCGTTACTCACAAGCTGGATTGGATCGAACCTCATACGCACCTTTTTATCCCCATGGGTCCCGACCAGAACGTCGTAGTCGTTGAACGCGATTTCTCGGACCTGAATGAAAAGATGAGCTACTTGATAAAGAACCCAGAGGTCGCGCAGATGATTGCTGAGAACAGTGCAAGGACATTCCGGGACCGATATCTATCGCCTGCTGCCCAGGCGTGTTATTGGAGGAAGTTGTTTTGGGCTTGGAGCAGTGTTAGTTTCGAGCCAAAGCTCTACGAAGTGGTTGATGGGAAGAAGAAATTGAGAGGCGAACCGTTTGAGACATTTGTTGCGACAGCGAAGCTGACCTAAGGCTATGCGAAAATGTTGTCGCCTTCTGTCCGCGGCTCGACCCATCTTCGGCCCAAACCAATTCACGATCTTTCCAAGGCGCTGCCCACTCTCGAGAGGTTGGAGTCCAATGGCGCGGCGAAAGAGGAGACGGGACGCATGGCCATGAGTAAAAGGCAAAGCACATCCCTGATGTCGGCTTGACAGCAGACTCCGGTGAGAGATTGTAGAAGCCATATTCTTTCGGAGTTGCGAGATGAGAGAGTACAGACACGTTTGAGCCAGCCTAGCTGATCTACAGCGACAAATCTACACAGTAAATTGTCCAAAGGGCCCTAAGCCGGACCGAAGAGCAAAGCCGAGCGGTCGTGCCGGAGGGCAAAGCCGTGCCGAAGAGCAAAGCCTCAAGCAAAGAAATTCGCCTTCGTCTCTCCCAGCACTCACACATTCACAGCATCACACATGAAATCGACCTTTTCTCACCGCTATCGTTCAATGGATGTCAGTGCAAAATTCCACGGGTAATTAAAACAACAGCTAACTGGTTCTCGTGGTAAGGCATGAGGATGCTCAGTGGTCCAATTCCACCGTGGAGACTTGATCTTTCTTTCCATTTCCTCGAACGAGGCGTAACGCAGCCCTATCCCCCAGAGCGAAACGGTCTGAATAACACTTTCATTAATGTCCCATAACATCAATCGCTTCAGTATGTCATTCGCCTCGTCGCTAATCTCGGCTCGGGTGCGGCCCTGCACGAACCAGATCTGGGCGAAAGTGTCACGAGAAAGAACAGCTTTCAATCGTCCACCACCAAATAGTCGAAGTCCACGATCGCGAGGCATCTTCGTTTTCGCACCGGAATTTTTCGTACCTTTACCTAAATAAGGTCTGGATTTTGATGTTCCTCGCTTCACATAGATCGGAAGTTATTGCACACATAGGGCACGGCCGAAGAGACCTTATCAAAGTCTTGCCAAGTCCATGTCTTTCTCGTTGATAGTATCCTCATTTTGGTCGAAATTCGCGTCCGCTAATCTAGATAAACCCCTTTCACTTGAGTGTGATTTCGGCCAAAGACACCCTGACTGCCAGTATCCGGCCTTGCGAAATGCGGATACTCCGATGATTGAATTGAAGAATTCCAAGCGGGTTTAGCCGAACAGGCATTTTTTTGGCTGGAGCTCGACTTTTTGGTCGTCGGCGACACTAAATGCGAACTCCTCAAACAAGATGAGGAAGCAAGGAATTCTTATCCAGTATCGTCGCTATAGCATATCTTATTTGGCATCCTTCGGAGTTCGGACGCTCCTTTCTGAACCTTACGGCATTCCTGGACCTCCTGGTGGGATTAAACCTTTTGGGAATAACTTTTCAAGCGGAGGTGGAGTGGATGAGGAAGCAGAGAGTGGAAGAATGTTTGAAATTATGCTGCCCCGTGGGAACTTTTGACAAGTACTTGCAAGGGCTCTTCTTCGCAAAGATCTTAACCATGCATTGTGTCAGTGCAGTTCTGGCGGGGAGATATATGACTCTCGAATTTGATTTCGGGTGGAGATGGGTACCACAGTATGCCGTGTCGGCAGTAACCTTATCATCGGGTTCTCCGCAGTCCAGGGGTGATTCGGAGACCCTCGTCGGGCTCGTTCAGACCCGCACAGACGCTTGTTTGTCGCAGGTGGTCAGAATGCAGACACCACCAACGCATTGGAAAAGCTGGGACCAGACAACGGACATGGTGAACTTTGAGGAGCTACTTCAATTAATTGTCCACCTATCTCTCGGCAGCACATGAGAGTATCGTGCTTTCCAAGTCATGGCAATCGTTGTCAGTTTTGTGCAACTTGGTAAATCAAGAAGAGTGGCTTACTACAGTCTAGCCAATCGGTTCCCTTATATCCGGGGATAACATGATCCCAAATTCATCTTCTTGGAAATTCGATTAAAGATGGACGCTCATCCCTTCTACGGTCAAGGATCATCGTTGGATTCGATCATCCGATCGCCCTTCAGCTTCCTCCTAAACCCATCTGGAATCTTCGAAGAACAGTATCAATCTCGAAAGGTACAATATTGAATGATTGCTAACGAATTAAGAATTGATTGGCCTAGATACCTGTCTCGGCAAGGTTCCGCGGTGCTGTTAGGGCAGAGATGCTAGGAAAAAGTTCTGGTAAGTGAAAGGGTTCGTAAAAGGTGAACGTTGAAAACACAAACCCACGGCACTTAAAGAGCGAAGCGGCTGCACAATAATCAATTACTTTGAGTCAGTCCTCTAGTCCACTTCGATACCTTCTCAAATCTTCTCAATCGTCAAGTTTCTTGCCGGATATCAAAATGAAGTCAAGTAGTTACTTGTTGTTACCGCTGCTGTGTGCAGCAAGCCCGATTGGTAGGCGGTATCCTAAACAGGGGACTTTCACAAGTAGCTAACATATCGCAGCACAACTACAGGACAGTATACCTACCGAAGAGAGTCAATTGGCCGGCTTTGCCAATATCAAAGCTGAACCCAAGAAACCTTTCAAGATTGTAGATACCAAGCAAACGATTCTCAAGGACGGCGTGAAGAGAATTAGTGTGTGGTACGGTCCATTCACTATCCGAGGCCGGAACGTAAGGTAGCATTCCCTCTCGCTATCTCCTCTATCTGACCATCTTCCCACCAGAGCACCACCCCGCCCAATGCATATAAATCTATGGACAAATTTGGCACAGCATGGCAATATATTGCCGAGGGCATACCTCGCGACATCACCGTCCTCAAATCTAACGTTTCAGCCGTCTATGCCGATGGCTCTCTGGCGGACGTCAGCAATGGCATTTATCAACACCACTCTTACCTCACCGCTGCCACCAAACAACTGCCCAAATGGTCCACTTGCGGTGTTGCACCTAAAATGATAGCCGAATATTACAGCCCTGGCTCTCTATTCGTCGGTGGCGCCGAAGACAAATTCGGCGGGTATTTCACAACACCTACCGGCGACTTGAATTCCGGGTACTACATCGGCAAAGATGACAAATTGATCCTGAACGGTGATCTGGTCAATTATACCCCCAACGATAAAGTTGTGTACTCGGTGAACGAGATTGAATATATCCCCGGGAAACCAGCTGACTTGATGGCCGCGAGTATGTATATCATGGTTCCGGGACAGTGCGCTGGGGATCTAGTAGCGATCTCATCGAAGGGAAAGGGAGACCGGTTTACGGTCTCGGGGCCGCCCCAGACTGTGACCAAGGATGCGACAATCCTGAACTTCAGGGGACACTTGCATGGTAAGTGTTGTTATTCCATATCTCCTGACACGCTTGCATCTAGCTGACACACCCACAGATGGTGGCGACAGTATGACCGTCAAGATCAATAATAAGACCATGTGCACATCGGAGGCTAAATATGGTTACGCGGCTGCGTTCTCAGGAATGGGCGGGATGAAGAAAAGGGATGTCGCGGACCCGGGACCACATGGTGACGAGACATCTCTGACGATTCTGGAAATGTCGCAGTGCTTCAATATCCCGCTCAAGAAGGGGGATACTTATGCTCTTGAGGCGGTCTACGATACCAAAAAGCATCCAACCCGCAAGATGCATGATGGAGGCGAGGGTGAGATGATGGCATTGGGTGTCGCATTCATAGCGTTGAAAGAGTAGGGAAAAGCGAGTCAGAGTCAGAGAGTCAGACCAGCAGTCAGTTCGTCTTCGTGTGTTGACCATACCGAGTACAATATTATATAATCCAGCATTTCCAAGTTCCTCCAAACTCGACAGTAGATCAGAAACCGCGACCCAAGCCTCCCCTTCCAGCATTCCTGTACCAGATACAGCGGGACAGCGAAACAAGTCGTTTCCCAGCACCTTCGTTATTCCCTACAACCATCTCTTCCTCACCATCTTCACCACACCACATCCTCATCGACTTTACCCTCTTACCCAACTCCCTTCCTCTACCTCTATAACAACCTAAAAATACGTCTTATTCCCCGTCTAGACACCCATCAAACCCAAATGCTCAACATACAGTGCCCTCAGGCTCCAAATCACCTACCTTCTTCCCATCCATCCAACAAAAACCCTCATATCCTCATCCCCTCATCCCCGCTTTCCATACGCCAACCCCCACGATCCCCAAATACTCAAACTCCTACCACAAATACCATACCCCCACCTCCCATCCCCACCCCACCAAAAAAATAACCTTACCATCCCAAACCCCACCAAACCACCCGACCAAACCAAAAAAAAAACCCAACCTAATCAAACCCCCACATCTCCAATTCCCCCCATAGAAGAACCAAACATCCATTTCCATCCCCAACAACAAATCTCCCTCCTCTTCGTCAGTTTGATGGAGGATCCATTGACGCATACCAACCTTTAACACCTACCTTTAATACCTCCCT
>JEMP01000130.1:369-42585 GCA_000738655.1 Venturia pyrina ICMP 11032 | reverse complement strand
GTGTCTTGGTGCAATCCATGGACCACCCCCACCCCCCACCTTCGCATTCCCTTTCACCTCCATATCACAGCCAAAACCCCCAGTATCCCAAGAACCCTCCAGAAAAACACCACAAGAAAAAGGCGTAAAGCCAGAGACCAAGAACCTACCAAACCGATGCTAATTGTCAAATCCAGGGTGCAATAGAACAGCCAAATCCGAATATTCCCGCATGCCACGAGCTGATTCCGAGGAAAGATCAAGAATAAATAGGATGGATAGATGAGTCCACCCACCATCCACCATCCACCAATCCCAAGTACTTACACCCCTCAACAATCCCCCGTAACCCCCGCCCCTCAGAGAATCCAAAAACCCCGCAAACAAAACCAAAAACAAATGCACAGTTCCCCATCGATCCAACCTCCATTTCATTCCCAAACCGCCCCATCCCCACCCCTCCAAATCCCAACCATCCCCGCTCTAAGAAACAAAAAACTCAACATGAACCTCATTGCTCCACCCAGCCCTCTTCTCACTCTCATCCCACGCCCTCTCGACATCGATTTCCAACACATTGGCATCAGTCCCGCTTCTCCGTACACAATGCAAAGGAATCGGTTTCCCAAACAAAAGTCCCATAAAATCGTCTTCGATGGAGCGTTTCGCAAGACCAGAGATATAGATGCCTACGAAATATTAGATGGAGGTTTCGAATGTGAAGAAAAGTGAGAACGGACCATAGACACCAAAAGCCTTCAGGCTGATCCAGATTTTAAGCCGACCGTTCGTCTCCACAGTGGTGACCAAGTCCACGATAGCGGCCGCACCAGTCATCTTACCAACAAGACCCAGAGGAGCCACGGAAACTTCGCCAGATTTGATCTTGAAGGGACCCAAGATCGGGTAAGCAGACAGAATGTCATATCCTTTGACTCCGAGCTCAGTGCATACGCTGATTTTCTTGTCGCCCTGCTTCGTTGGCTTGGTACACTTGCCGCCGACATGCGAACGGATGACATATTCGCCCTTCTCAGTCCCAGGAAAATCAGCCAACCTCAGAATTTCCGTGAGATGATTCTGCGACACATTGAAAACACCCACGATGCTCACGCCGGTATGGGACATGCCAACATAAGTATCTATCTTAAGCATTTGCTGTTCATCATAGCCAATATATGCTTGAGAACTCTTTCCCAAACGATGCGGTCGGAGGATGACGGTCTTTCCACGAGGCGTCTTTGCAGTCATCTGCTTGATCAGGTCTAGATTGTGCTGGCCGGGGCTATCAGTGATATAGATTGGACCTCCGGAGACACATCGAGCTGCAGCGTGAAAGCCGGCCCAAGGATGCGAGGTCTGGAACATGTCCCAGTCCGGCAGAGCATTAAGATGTTGAGTGAACAGAGAATTGTAGGCATTGCAGAAGACGTGCCATGGATGACTACTGTCGACGTCTGGGAAGAAGTCGTCCGAGTTTCGCACAAGGAGTCTTGGTTTGTTGGAAGGTAGCTGCGAGTGGAACAACATCTGAGGTGTCTGAGACATGCACGAGATTGCCCGAGCGGACAGGTGGCGCAAGTTTGCAATAGACCATGCGTCCTGATATGCGCGAATGAGGCGGCGGCGATCCTTTGCTGAACCGAGCTGATCAAGCATGAACTGCGCATCGGTCTTGACGGAATCTACACCACTCGACGAGAGGAAAGAATAGAAGTCGTTGTACCATCGCATAATGTCCTCGGGATCAATAGCAGTCCAGTCTGGGCCGTTGATTTTCACAGTCTTGTACTCTTTCGCAATCTTTCCTTCGGGCGCGATCGCTCCCCAATAGCCCATTAGTGCATGCCATACAGCGATGTGCTGAATGCTTGGATGATCTTTGCGAATCTTGCTGACGGTATGCGCCAGCCCTTGTGGAAAGCCCTTCTTGTTGGCTTCGAACTCGGTCATTCCACGGTAGATCTGGTTCATGCCTTCATTATCGAGACTTTGCCAATTGTCATCGATGATCAAGTTCGTGATCTTAATACCGTTCTTCTCGAGCGAATCAAGCGCAGCGAAGATTTTGTCTTCGGTAAGGTCTTGGCCCAAGCTGTTCCATGTACAGAAAGCAAAGCCATCAGACCAGCCCTCCAACCACTCAGGCTTCACGTCATCTATCTTCATCGCCTCAAGCTCTGCCTCAAGAGTACCAGTACTGTTGGCGTAGGCCATAGCAATCCTGCGAGCCTGATACATTACTGCAGCATTCGCAATCTCGAATGTCGAAGCAACAGCAACAATAATACGGCTGATGCCTGGTTCCTCGTCATCGTTCTTGCCTTCGATGGTGACATTTCCTTCGTCGTCGTGCTTCAGGACAGTAAGAACGTCGTCCACTCCACTGACTGCGAGAACCACGACGTGAAGTCCATCATGACGAAGGAATGAGGCTAGAATGGTGTCTTTGTCAGGCCTGAATTTTCCCTGGCCGTGTCTTGGTGCAATCCATGGAAGCCAGAGTCGGACCAATGCAAACCAACGAGTGAAATTGAATGGCATACCCAAGCTATGTACGGATATGCCGGATTCGTCTCCAACAGCCGGTGCCGCTGGCGCAGTTAGAGACCATAGAGAAGTATCGGGAGTCTCGGCTGCAATCTTTTCGACGGAGAAATCCGAGTCGATTCCGTTGAGATAATAAGAAAGTTCTTGCTGTTTGAAACTAGGGGCCTGATAGTAGAGAACCCCATCATTCAGTGATGTGTGATCTCGAGCCCATTTCCAGGGAGAGTCATCATCAGGACGGAATTTGATGGTGAATCGAACAAACGACTCTTCACGACTTGGTTTTCCAGGAAGATCCAAGGTGAATATGCGTCGCCGGTTCTGACTGGGCGAAGTCGAGCACTCGACATGGAGCTGCGCTTATGTTAGAATACAGCCAAAAGCCAACATTTGATGTTAAGCATACAGGATCCTGTTCCGTAGAGCTCTCTTGGAAATCGGCCGCCTTCCACTCGTCAGGACCTCCCAAGTCGTGCCATAAAGCGATTTGCCATGGCTTATTCGATGCTGGATCTGTCTCCAACAAGACAGAGAAGGTCACGGATTCGGTGTCAGGGGGAACGACAGTTGCCTGTCCCAGCGGAGGGTTGCAGACGAGTTTGGCAAACATTTCTCCTGTGGTGATTTCTGGGTTTGACTTGTTTCCCGGCCAGGCGACGATTCTTTCAGGAAGTTTGAAGGTGATCTGTGCCATATACGGGGGTGGGGTCGAGATGCTTCCGACTGCTACTTCCTCAGCCAAAACGAGGGTTGTGGAAGGCTCATAAGAGATGGGGGAAGTCACGACGTTTTATGTTCATCGTGGAGCTCAATTGAAGCTTCACGATGCAGTGCGAGTGGGGAGAATCGTGGAGCCCTTGACAGGACTCGGACCGAACGAATCATCGCCGCCATCATCCGTTTTGGACAATGGCGTCCATCGCGGCCCTAACACGTTGCACCGCGAGCATTAGCTCCGCACTCAGGTGCATTCAAGACAAATGATCCTTGATTAAAGACTTGAGAATAGCATTGGATTATACGTTCCATTGCAAGGTGCAGACATTTCTCGATACATTTTTTTTGTTTGTGAGTAAGATGCTATTCCATCGCCAACATCTTACAAACCCTCACTCTTCAACTTTCCTTTCCGTCTTCAACTTTCCTGTCCGTCTTAATTTTTCTTATTCCAACCCGATCTTTAAATCGAAATGCTCGCATAAAAGAATGTCTCCACAACTTCAACGAGGGTCAATACCCCGATCGTAACAAATTTGCCGGTGCGATTTGCGCTTTTTTTTCTAGATCTATCGTGGTTGATCTTCTGGTATTTCTGGTTTCTCTGGCAATTGGGCATAAAGACGTGATGGGATTGCGTGGTGTTTGACATAATGAAGTCGATTAAGAATACATGATTTGATGGAGGAATTCCCGATGCTGTTTTTGGTGCACTGGAAAGCATTTCAAGATGTTGGAAGATGTGGAAAATTTGATTTGGGCTCGTTCTAAAGCTGACAGTTGGAACAATTGCGGTGAATATCAGATATTATACTCGACATGTCGACACTAATATTCGGCGCACAATACGACATGGGTTGTCATGAGCGTTTGATTGCCGAATGTCAGCAATTCGAGGTCTTCTTGGACTCATTTTGGGTGAAGGGGAAAAAATTGAGGAGATGACGGATGATGTGCATCTTTTATTGCAACCGGCCTCCTCCTCCTTATTCCAATTGTTACTTTGTCCTCTCCTCAATTTTTCCCCTTCACACACAATGATTCCGAGGAGATCTCGAATAGCCAAATCCATGACGAGTCTTCGGTAAGTAAATGAAGGCGAAATTTCAGAGACTCTCGCCACGTCCTCGGCGCGTAACTCGTAGAGCGCCGCAGTAGAGCCAAAACCGCCTAAGTAGGACTTGGAAATGATCAAGACATTGTTCAGCCTTGATTATTCATGATGCCGGATATTCCTTCTGTAGTCAATCAACATTTTACGCAGCTGAGTCGTCGTTAGGGAGACCTAGCTTGCTATTATTCAATCTCTTCCCCTGGCTGTAGATGGTATTCTAGTCCATGACCAGCTGTGTTGGAAAAAAGTGACGGCGGTAGAGTTTATAGCAACGTTGAAAGAAGCTATCATCTGCGTTCATTCTCGGTTATATCTTGCCCTTGATGTATGGGAGGTAGGTGGAGGGTAGTAGGTTTGGCTCTCCGAAGGTAGGAAGTAATTCGTTCTGTATGGTTAGCGGGTGTGACAAAATGAACACAGCATCAGTACTTAGGCTCTTCAAACTCTTCCGAATCGATTGCATTGAGCACAGTGTAGCCAGGGCGTGGTTAGCACTAGCAGTGCGAAGTATCTAAACATCAGCAGAAGTGTATACACTGATGCAGGGAGCCGAGTACACAAAGAGTGCGATGAATGGAAGCCACCATAGTAATGTATGTAAATGGCGATGGATCGAAGCTACGGTAGCAATGTAAATGGGTATAGAAAAGCATGTGTATCTTACCGAGTACCACTGGAAAGAAGAGGCCTCCGAGCTGGCACAGTCTGCCAGTCTTGCTCCCATGCATTGAGTCATCTGCCAGCATCACGTGGTACAGACTGACTCGGGCTGAAGTTCTTGCTCCCAAGTTCTTCCTCTTCCATCTCATCTCCATCTCATCTCCATCCATGAACCTTCATTGACTACTGCTGTTAGACTGCCTATCAGTTCCATCGCACTTTCAGCGCAACAACGCTCTCCCTCTGTGATTTTGAACGGTCTGAGAGCTGAGTATATAAATAGTAAGTCGAGATCCTCATATTGGACGTCGCGCTGGAAATATATTAAGTGATCCTCCCCCGGAAATTTGGCTTGTCCTTCAATATCCCATATAGTACCTATCGGGAGGCACGCAGGTACATGGCTTCCACCGGAAAACAAACATAGTAGCTGAGAACGTGTGTGTTCAGATAGTCCTCGCACTCGAAAACAACCAATGCGATCACCTTGCGTCGCCGGGTCTTCGAACGACTACAGCTGCTGTCGTAATAAGCTTGGATCAATGGTCATTGCCTCAGTCTTGCGGCGAGGACTCCTACAATAACAACCTCTTCCTCAGCCGGATTCGAGAGCGACATGTGTTTCGTTCGAATTTACCTGCCAACGCTGGACTGGTGATTCAAGGTTCCCATCTAATCGTGATGTGGAATGTTCTGCCGCTCATGGACATGGGTGTACTCTCCACTAGGAGAGAATACCATGTCACTATCCATACAACACCATGCTTTCATCTATATTCCTCGACTACTATGGTCGCAAACGGCCCAGAATAAGAGTGCTTCAAGGTACGTGTGCGTGGCTCCCTTGTAGAATGTCTCAAAAAGCTGGGGAACTTAGCCACTTGCTCAAATCATCACCACTCGCCCTGTATTTGCTTTTTGGATCGGTTTTGCTCTCTTGTATTTCCGTTTTGCTTGCTTCCACGCAACGACGCTCTGCCCTCTATATAGACGAACATGTGCTTTGGTCTTCTTTACTTTCTTTCTTCACTAGTCTCGCTTTCTCCATTTTCTTGGAGCAATAATAACCGACCCTATCCTAGTACGCACACATTCCGACCCAAAGTTGGAGGATAGACACTCATTGAAAGTAGTTCGCGCGACATCATCAAGCAGCAATCTCTCATCGCTGGCAGGGGTAGATGTTTGTCCGGCAAAATGCGAAGTCTCGATCAATCCTCCTGTTGCTTACGTATGGCGGAGTGCGGTAATCAACGAAACAATAGTCGCCGCAACAGTGAGGATTACCATCTACCCAAAATATGATAATCTCACACAAACCTTCTCGCGCGCCGAGGATCTCGCAGCAAAGGGTTACTCGGGCTATACGACACAAGACAACCAGTTAGGAAAAGTATCAACAACTTTGACGTATGGGACGACAACCGATGCTCAAGGTAGTGAGGTGCCAATAACCGAAGTCGTGTAAGCTTTGTGCGATTGAATGAGTAAGAATATACTGACTGTGTATTTAGAACATATCCCGATACTCCCAAATCATCACCCCTTTCCTACACATGGTCAGGGGTACTGCCAACAGAGACAGCCGGGACAACATCATGTCTCACTCAACTCACTCCAGCCACAGTACGACAGCTTCCACAACCTGGCCTCGCACAACCAACGTCGACGCCAAGTAGCCTACCTTCCGATGGCATGGACGCACCCAACAGTCCATCTTCAGATGGCACAAACTACTATCTAGTTGCTGAACCTCTTCCGATGCAGTGGAAACTACCCGACGACGATCCCATCCTGAAAGAATGTCACCAAACACCCACGCCTATTGAAACAAAACCAGACAATCCCCTAACAACAGCATCATTCTCCACCGTCACGATATTGAAAACCGTGACAGATTGCAGGCCAGGTTTCACCTGCGGAGTACGCCAAGATAAAACAGGTTCAGGTGGACTTGTTGATCGTCAAGTCAAACAAGATCCTAAACCTTCTCAAGGTACCTTTCATACAATACCTTTGCCTCCTGGAGGGAACGCATCGGCTGAAAATCCCTTATGTATACCACCCCATCTCTCCCCAAATGAACGTGAGAACAATCATGCTAACACAGGGAGTATGGCTGGGCGAACTAGGCCTCGAAACTGTTCACCCCGAGAAACCAGCCACAGCACTCGCTGTTCCCGATGCGATCCCCGCGAAGACTATCATGCTACCGCCTCCAACACCACAAGGACCAACACCTGACTCTTTCACTTTTCCTGGACCCGGCCAGGAACCACCGCGACCACCTCAGATCACCCCCGCACCTTCTGCCACAGGTCCTTTAGTACTTGACGGTGCAATCGTGCCTGTGAATGCCGCACCCGCTGCACCTGTGACCATTGGGACGCATGTTGAGAATCCGATTCTGGTTGGTGTTGGAGATCATACGATGACGCTTGGTGTGCCGGGAACTTATGGCGATGCGGTCGTGGCGATTAAGACTGAGCCAGGAGGCGCTTTTGTCGCTGAAATTGGAAATGCAAAAGACGGAGCAGTCCAGACTTTCGCGTTGAATAGTGTTGGAGTAGCGGCGGTTGCTGCAGCGAACGGAGGAGGGAATGCTCCAGCGGAAGGAGGAGATAATGCTGCTGGAAGTCAAGGAGATGGAGTAGGAGGAGGCAATGCTGCTGGAAGTCAAGAAGATGGAGCAGGAGGAGGCAAGACTACTGAAAACCAAGGAGATGGGCCCGGAGGTAATGCCACTGAAAATCAAGGAGAGGGACTAGGAGGCAATGCTACTGAAAACCAAGGAGATGGAGCAGGAAGCAGTGCTGCTGAAAATCAAGGAGATCCACCACCAGAAGCAGGAGCAGGAACAGGAAGATTCGATGGCGATGCTGGAGGAGACAAGACCGCGATGCCACAGCAAGGATCTCGTCCAAAAGTGACGATAGATGGTATGACCTTCACACCTCAAGCCGATGGTGGATACTCAATTGCTGGGGCATCCCTTGCTCTTGGAGGTCCACCCCTCACGATCTATGGTTCTTCAAACGCGGAAGAGACTACAGGACCAGATGGACCAAAAAAGACACCTTCGCCCATAGTTCTTGCTCTGACGACCAATGCAAATGGGGATAAGGTGCTGGTTGTCAACGGGACGACAAGTGCCTTATCGACAGCACCATTGAAAACAGGCGTACCGGATTCCGTGACTTCGGAACCCACGCAAAATAGAAACAAAGACGGAAACGGGGAACGGGCTAATTCTACTTCTGGCTCTCGAAATATGTCGGGTGCGAAACCATTCAAAGACTTGGGTGGTGCCGCGAACTCGAGTACGCATCATAAGAATGCCGCTCCGTTTGGGGTCTCCAGGATCAAGAAAGTAAGGACCTATGGCGTGGCAATTGGTGTCATAGTATGGGTTATCTGATACTAATACCCTGTGTCTTTTCTCGCAATTGTCGTGGCATTTACAAGCCATCACATCGCGAGTAGTTTTATTGTATATAATCTTATATTACGTCGCTTCACGAATTATTCCCCTTTTCTGAGACACATATTTGTATATAGCTTCTCATAACCCATTGTTATTGGATATCCGTAGTATTTCTTCGTGTGTACTAAATGAATCGTACTTTTTCTTCTTAGACGCACGTTAGTAATACCCAATATAAACAATATAAACGAACCAGCTCCTCTCACACAATCAGTTTTCAGGATTGAAACACGAAAACCGAAGTCCCTACAACATTCTTACCTCGGAAAGAAATAGATGACTTTATACAGTATATATACCTTTTACACAGAATTAAGACCACGCTACCCCACAACCTCTTTCCCCGGGTACTAAATCCCAATCCCAAAACCAACTCCCTCCTTATCTCCTTCCCAAAATCACCTAACCAATCTCAAATACCATCATCCAACACCCTACCAACCTTACCCCAAAGCCAAAAACCCCTCTACCTCTAGCCTCCCCATACCCCAACCCCCATACCCCCTACAAACAAAAACCAAAACTCAACTCCCATCACCCCATCCCATCCCCTCCCAAAAAAAAAACCCCCCAATCCAAAACAATCCATTTCCCAACCCTGATACCCAAATACCAAAACAAATCTGTTAGCCATTCCTTCTCTCGAATTCAAAAATCCAAAAATCCCCCAATCCTATCACTCTTCCCAACAAGTACTGGTATACAGGGTAGTAATATAATGTAAGATACATGACTCCGTATACAGTGAACTCATATCCAAGCATAAAAACCAGCGCGCGCGACGTGAGAGAAAAGTACCATAAACGGAGAATACATACGTTACGAAAGAACCGAGTTCACGGGGATTTGTTTGCCGCAGAGGGCGTGATCAGGCGTGGTATTTGATAACTGAAGGGGAGTGTAAGTAGGGAATACAAGTACCAAGTAGAGCGAGATAAATCCCCTACTGAGCACAGCAAGAAAGCGGCGATCAAAATGCATAAATAAAGAAGCGAAAAAAGACACATCATCAAAGACGACTCAGAAAGGAATTCCGTATTTCACAAGGTCAAACCAATTACTGGGATAACCTACATAATACCAATTGACTCCACTCCACACCAACACCTCGCAATCTAACATCCCAAAGAAATATCATCACCACGAATCCCACCTTCTACCTTCCTTATCGCAAAAGGAACCCCCCTCTATCCCCTCCCTATCCCATCCAAATCGCTTTCGAGACCCACACCCGCAGCAACCCCGACACTGCCTGTCCTTGAACCCCCAAAATCACTATAACCCGGTACCAACCAGCGACTCAAAGTCCGAGCCAGCTCTCCCCTCTCCACTGGTTTCGAGATATAATCATTCATGCCCTTTTCGATACACTCCTCTCTATCACCTCTAAGAGCATTCGCCGTCATAGCCAGTATGGGAATTTGGATACCGGCTGAGCGGATGGCGGATGTGGCGCCAAAGCCATCGAGGTGGGGCATATTGATATCCATTAAAATTAGGTCGTAAGGTTGCGATGCAATATCCGTTTCTGAAGGGGCTGGGGTAAAGGGAGAGACTGGGGTGATGGGAGAAACCGGGGTAAAAGGAGACGCAGGAGTAAAAGGAGAGGCCGGAGTGAAGGGAGAGGCCGTGGAGGAGTTAGATCGGAGTGTTGAGTTCGAGGGCAAGTCCTTTCGTGGATAAAAACCACTGTTTAAAGTTGCTCGAAGAGTGTTCATGAGGAATTTAGGTGAATCAGACGTAGGTTTTGCTGCGTTAGAGCCTGTAGAGGGTGTAGATGTGGTAACGAGACGAACGGCCTCCACGCCATCACAGGCAGTATCAATATTGGTGAAGCCAAAAGCGCGGAGGACTTTTAGCATGACGCGTTGATTGATCATGTTGTCTTCTGCAAGTAGAAGTCGTTTTGCTTTGGCGGCTTCTTTCAGCGCATCGATGGGATCGAGAGCGGCTAGGGCTGGGGACAGGTCGAGGTTGTTGTGGCCGGATGTTAGTGGTGATGCGGGTAGTTTTTGCATTTTGACCGTAAAATAAAAATGGCTGCCTTTTCCATGCTCATTTGGTCGGTATTGGATCACGCCACCCATAAGTTCGGTCAGCGATCTTGAAATGGAAAGGCCGAGACCCGTGCCTTGATAGCGTTTTGTGGTTGTGTTGTCGAATTGGGTGAATGGTGTGAAAAGGTACTCCCGTGCTGATGCATCGACACCGATTCCTGTGTCGATCACATCTGTCTTTATCGTGTATTGATCGTCTGTCTCCTCAACTATTGATGTTTGTAATCGGATAGAGCCTTCTTCTGTGAATTTCCCGGCGTTGTTGATCAGGTTTTGAACAACTTGCCGGTAACGCAAGGGATCTCCTTGGACAATCTTGGGGAGGTCTGGAGAGACATGCAATTCGAAGTTGACGTTGGGTTTGAGGGTGTTTTGGAAACCTCGTGCAATAGAGTGGTTTATGTGTGCTATGTCCACACTACCCGCCACAATAGAGAAGGCGCCGGCTGCCAATTTAGAAAAGTCCAGAATATCATTGATGACTTGAACGAGTACCTGTCCCGATTCCTGAATGATTTCGGCAAGATCTCGCTGCTCTTCGCTCAAATTCGTGTCCAGAAGTAGGGCGTTGGCAGAGAGCATTCCGTGCATTGGAGTTCGGATCTCGTGAGACATGTTGGCCAGAAAATCGGACTTCAACGTTGCGCTTTCGTCGTAGGCAGCGATGATCCGCGCCTCGGCGGCTTTACGTTCAGTCAGATCGCGAGTGACTCTGCCGAAGCCGACATGGACATCGTTGCTGTAAACAGCAGTCATAATCACATTTGCCCAAAATCTTGAGCCATCTTTGCGATATCTGGGTGAAGCCACGTTAGCAAGCCGTAAAGTCTCATACAATAGCATTCACAAACCTCCATCCCTCGTCCTCAACTCTTCCCTCCCGTAAGCAGGCGTCTAATTCTGTTTGCGGCTTACTCTCCCGGAGATCTTCGTCGCTGTAGAAGATGGAAACGTGTTTGCCAATAACCTCCTCGCGCTTATATCGCTTATTGAGCTCAGCTCCAACGTTCCATGTGACCACATGGCCATTCCTGTCCAGAAGAAAGATTGCATAGTCCTTTACGGTTTCAACGAGTATTCGAAATGCTTCATTCGTGGAAAGACCATTGTTAAGTCCTTCCATTTCCAGATAATCTTCTCGCAAAGGTGTCGTGACTCTGTGCCACTCAAGTATGTAATACAGTAAGATACCAGCTCGGAGAATGGGCACACATCTAATGCTTCCATGATGGGGTCCAATGGAGATTTGATGGACTCTTTGCATGGTTTTAGTCGCCCTGGCTGTATCCAGAGCCCATCGGAGTTGTCCTGCAAAGTCATCTCGTAGGAGGCCGCGATTTCTCAACAAGACGAAGAAATCTGCGCCGACGCATTCTTCCGCGGGGATCAAAAGCTGGTCCAGAAATGAATGCGATGCCCTCTGGATAGATTGCGAGGCATCAAGGACGATGGTGGGGACAGGATTCAAGTCGATAATCGCATAGTCCAACATTGGTCAATATCTTTCAATCGCGACAGGCTATTGCTACCGCAGACTGACCTACTGCAGGTCACAGAGACTTCCTCCCAGCCAGCTGGATGTGGCGGAACGCCTTTTCTACCAGGACCGCGTCGCTGAATGAGATGGTAAGCGGCAAAGGGGCATGGTTTGAAGTTTTACTGCAGCGTAGTAGGCAGCCAAAGGATAGACTCGGAGAATTGCAGGTGAAAGGCGTGTCTTGATCGCAGGTGCATAGCAAGGCCTGTGAGGCCAAAAAGCAAGGCATTTGACATCCCCTGTATAGAACTACAGGACATTCCGCCCCTTGGCAAGGGCCTTCAGTTCGTGTGCAGGAGCGCTCGATAGTAACTCGGCAGAGCCATTGGTATTTTGTTCGGGGGACAAGACTTTGAGGTGGTCAGGCGATGCCATTATCATCTCCAACAACAACAGATCGGTGCGAGACGGTGTGAGGCTTTTCGACACATACCTCACGTGACAAAGCCAGCCTTCTCCAGCAATTGTTTCTTCAGTTGCTGCTCTCCAAATCGGGTTCGACCTATTGGGTCTGTCTTGATTTGGGGAAGGCTGGTTGCACTTGTCAGTGGAGATGAGGATCCTCTGATGAGAGGGCTCAGGGGATCAGAGCTATGGGTCACGGTGGTTCCAAATACGAAGGCTGAGTAATGTCCTCTGAGAGATTCGGCAATCCAAGCACTTGCAGGTAGTAGTCTGGGGAAACGATAACATGTGAAAGCACCCCGGATTATTCCCCAGGAAACTAAAGCAGATCTCCGCTGAGGCATGTTTCTACCATGGAATAGAAGGGCCGCTGGCAACACCGAGCGCAGAAGATTTGAATAACTGCCACCGAATCCAATTGGCCCTGATTATTATCCTCCGGACCCCATGAGAGGCACAACAAAGCCTTCATATGTCGTGCGGAATACAAGAGACCGGCGTACCCACTCAGCATACGGGATTTCCGATGCTTGCAAGCTGAATGTGAAGAAAGACATTTGTTTTCTTCATCGGATTCTTGCTGAGTCCTGACTCCTGACGCGTCTCGACCCGGATCCTTGAACGACCTCGGCAACATCTTCACGCCGTGTCATTTATCGCACCCAGTTTTCACAAGCAAGCCCCTTCGTGTCGTCTACCATAGACTGCTAGCGAATTAGAGGCCATCTACACTGATTAGTAGGGGGCCCATCCAATAACTTCGAGGTGCTTGAGCCCCACGGGACGCGCTTCGAGAGCAAGACGTCCGGAGCAGGTGACACCTTTGATGCTGGCATGTGAAGGCCTGCGTAGAGGTCAAGCCTGTAATCAAAACCGACGGAATTAGCTGTCACCTCCGTCTTGTAACCTGTAGTTTTCTTACTCCTAACTTTGAGTAACGTTACCATATCATCTATAGCAGTAAACATGTCTAAGAGATTCTCCACCGCCGATGTTGCCTCCGCTCCGGGTCTGCACATCATTGTAGACGAGGATGTCTTCGACCTCACCACTTTCCAGGAAGAACATCCAGGTAAGCAGTCAATTGAGCATTATAACATCGAACATGACTAATAAGCACAGGTGGAAAGAAGAGTACGTCTCAGCCCACGCCGCTACCACCAAACCCCCTCCCTAATTCTCTCCACAGTCCTCCAGCGCTTCAAGGGCAAGGACGCCTCCAAGCCCTTCTGGAAATACCACAATGAGAGCATTCTGAAGAAGTACAAGAAGAAGCTGCAGGTCGGCTCTTTGGACAGCAAGAAAGTTGAGGAGGCTGCCCCTCCAGCGCCAGAACCAGTGAAGGAGGTCGTCAAGCCAGTCGCCGAGCCAGGCACTCTGTCTGTTGCGCCTGGCGAGGATGCAGAGGAAGAGCTCGGCGAGCTTGACCCACCTCTCGATGCCTTTGGAGATCTCATTCCATACGCAGATCCAAATTGGTACCAAACTGTATGTCTCGCCATCCCACCCTCCAGGCGCAATGTCGCTAACATGTACAACAGTACCACTCTCCATACTTCAACCAAAGCCATGCCGACCTCCGCGCTGAAGTCCGCCAGTGGGTCGAAGATGAGATAATGCCCAACGTACACGATTGGGACGAGGCCAAGAAAGTTCCAGATTCCATATACAAGCAGATGGGTGACCGCGGCTATCTCGCAGGTCTCCTAGGAACAAACTACCCAGCACACTACGTAAAGAACACCGTGAAATCCGTCGAGCCAAAGAAATGGGATCTCTTCCACGAAGTCCTCATCACCGACGAACTCTCCCGCGCCGCCTCCGGTGGTCTCGTATGGAACCTCATTGGTGGTTATGGAATCGGCATGCCACCAGTCATGCACTACGCTAAGAAGGCCTTAAAAGACCGCATCGCACCAGGCATTCTCCAGGGAGACAAGAGAATCTGCCTTGCCATTACGGAACCAGATGCGGGATCCGACGTCGCCAACTTGACCTGCGAAGCAAAACTTTCCGAAGACGGAAAACACTACATTGTCAATGGCGAGAAGAAATGGATCACAAATGGTGTATGGGCCGACTACTTCACCACCGCTGTCCGCACTGGAAAGAACGGCATGAACGGTATTTCCGTCCTCCTCATCGAGCGTTCTGCTGGTGGTGTTTCAACCCGCAGGATGGATTGCCAGGGTGTCTGGTCCTCGGGAACCACCTACGTTACCTTTGAAGACGTCAAGGTACCCGTCGAAAACTTGATCGGAAAAGAGAACCAAGGTTTCAGAGTCATCATGACCAATTTTAACCACGAGAGAATCGGCATTGTCATCCAATGTATCCGTTTCGCCCGCGTATGCTACGAGGAATCGGTGAAGTATGCACACAAGAGGAAGACGTTCGGTCAACGACTGATCGATCACCCCGTTATCCGTCTCAAACTCGCACACATGGCTCGTCAAATCGAAGCTTCATGGTCGTGGTTGGAGAACATCATCTACCAGTGTTCCCGCATGGGTGAGGACGAAGCCATGCTCAAGCTCGGCGGTGCCGTCGCCGGTCTCAAGGCACAATCGACGACGACATTCGAATTCTGCGCCCGTGAGGCGTCGCAGATCTTCGGTGGCTTGTCGTACTCGCGAGGTGGTCAGGGTGATAAAGTCGAACGTTTGTACAGAGACGTGCGCGCATACGCTATCCCCGGTGGATCCGAAGAGATCATGTTGGACCTCTCTATCAGACAGGCCATCAGGGTTCACAAGGAATTGGGCATGAAATTGTAGACATGCGTGAATGCTGTGGTTGTACGATTGGCTTTTATTCAATTGTATGTATCGATAATTGGAATGTTCTTGCTGGACTGTACTCCTCCTTCTTCCCATCTCCAAACTCATGTTGAATGTGAGAAGTAGGGTTTGTATATATACATTTTTTGGTTTTGGTTGGGATTCTGATGAGAATTCGACTTGTCATTGATCTGCTTGTTTGGTATCGTGGGTTTTAGGGACTTTTGCTGGTGATTTCCTTTTCCCTTTCTTTTCTTCTCTCCTCCCACACGCGTGATTCTTTGAGGAGTGAGGATATGGATTTCGCAATGCGATCGGGGAGGTGGGATATAGAGGGTAGGGGTAGGGTAGGGTAGGATAGGGTAGGGCTTTTTCTGGATTTGAGGGTGCTGAGAGGGAGATGTGGGCATGGTACAGGTGGTGAGAGAGCGTGAGCGTGAGAGAGGGCGTGAGAGAGGGCGTGAGAGAGAGAGAGAGAGGTGAGTAAAAAACATAAATACGGTCTTCGGGCATTTTGGAAAGGAAGATTAGTAGGTGAAGGTAAAGCAGGAGGGATTTTTCTTGGGTGGGTTTCTGATTCCTTGTTGTTCGCGGCGGCCAGGCGTGAAGGTGGTGATTAGATGTGGTGATTAGATTCGTAGCTTATCTGTACGTACGATATCCACGTTTCTTTTCCCCCCCTCAGTGGCTGGGATGATTGTGATGGTTCGAGGCGAAGGAGGGGACGGGATGGGGAGAAAGAGTGTGGGTCAGTGTGGTACTGGCTTTCGTTATCTTGTATGAAGAAGGAACACCAAGTCCTTGATACTTGGTGATTTTGTTGGATATTGTACCGCATGAGTTGATACTGTTCTGTCTATCTATTTGTTTGTTTGTTTGTACAAAGTCATTAATGAGAGTGAAGAGCAACAGGATTGACTGACGAGTAGATTCAGCGACTCATTGTCGCTGGCTCAAGCTCGTAGGTGTCATTGTGCTGTAATGAATATTGCACCGAGGTGAGATTACTCGGTACAAACTGCGACGACGATCGAGTTAAGTTACGATTTAATCCACAGGTGTGACTGTGACACTGTCGAGCATGTCATTACGATTGCTCTAATCGTTATAGATGGCCGAAGGGAGGAACAATCGAATCGTGGTGTTGCATTCTGAGATGGAACGGAATGAGAGCTTCCACATGTCAGAGTTTCTGACCACATGAGCACCTCTCAGCCGTACGATTCGATAAGGCCGTTGTGAAACTGAAACATACTGTGTGTTCCAGACATCGAGCCGTAGGTATGTCTGAGGCTATGCGTTGCTGGATTAGGCAATACGTCCAGGCTGCTTCGGGTGAGTCGACCAGTTTACAGCCTTGTTGGGTGACGGGAGATCCATTGGGCTGGGCATATCCCAGAGGAGGCAAATCCCAGAGAGTAGGGAAAGGCATGTGGATGTCAAAATCAGTAGATTGACTTGCTACTTGGAAGCGAGTTGCGACTTGCTCTTCGACACCCACGAGTACGTGACCGTACATGTAAGGAGGTGGACGTGATATTTCTTTTGTGGGTTCTGTGTCTCGTTGTAAGCAATGGCAGGCCACTGAGTCCTTCGTGGTTGCGTGAAGGGGTATCTGTGATGTAACTTGGAGATCCCTTTTTCAGCGCCAGCCAAAATGTGTTGACTGCTCGTTGGCCGACTTCAATATGGACAATCAGAGAGTCATCGTGGGCTGACATGTGTCCAGTGGCGTGTGGAGTTTCACGTTTCGTCTAGATCAGTTGCGAGTTGAGATGATGTATCTCCTGGGCATACCGGACTTTTCTGTGGAGTAAATTAGCAGCCAACAGAGAGTTGTAGACAGTAGGCCAACCATTACTATCTGCATTCGTTTTTCCCGTTGTCTAGATCGAATCCCGAATGTCCTAATGCACCCGGGTACAAGCCTAGAGAGGACAAGTGAAGGTAAAAAAAGAATGGGGGTTTTGACATGTGAATATGCGGCTCCCATCCGGGTGTTGCCACCTTGTGGCCTCGTGAAGTGGTGCCTCTGGCCTCGTGAAGTGGTACCTCGAGCCTCGTGATTGTTACCCCGAGCCTCGTGATTGTTACCCCGGATCTGTCATCTGTGGGGTATTATAGTGCGGTGAAAGAGTAGGCTTACGGCGCTTGAGGTAGCACTACGTACCTACCTACCCTTTCTTGCACCCAAACTGCGGCATTTCCAGCTTCTCGTCTCATCCTGTCAGTATGATCGATTTGGCGCCCGAGAGGGTGGATCTGATCAACGCACACATGCAGGTTTGCACTCACACGACAGCCTGGTATACATTCCCTGTATCTGGCCTGAACAGGCATGTATGAGCCAATGGCAGCCGAGTCGATTAGGTAGGTATCCTCCGGTTCCTGAGGCTTCAAGCTGATCTCCTTTTGCTGCAGCATGATTGGAGATGAGTTTGGCATGCTTGGAGATGGATTTGGCATGCTTGGCGATGAGGATTTATGCTGCTGAGCGTTGTTCATGCTGTTGAGCGTTGTCCTCGATGAGGATTCATGCTGTTGAGCGTTGTCCTCGTTCTGTTGGGTTTGAGGGCATCGGCATCCGCCATGTCAATGCATGTCGCGTCAAGGGCGGATGGTATATAATATGGTGTACTGTACTCGGCGTGACCTTCTTCAACATTGCCTTGTTTGAGCCCTGTCAAGGTCAAGGTCAAGCCACCGTTGTGCGTCTTCGCGGCGAGATCCTCCGACTCTTGTTCTTCTTATATATACGTACCGTGACTTTGATCCAAATCAGCTGCAGCCTTTGTGCAACCACGTCCAGCTTACTCTTCCCACCAGTGGCTTTGTCTCACAGCCCAGTCCGTGTCACTGTGTCAGGATCAGAGGCTTTGGCTTGTGAGTTGCATCGGTCTAGGCGTGTGTTAGCACCAGCTGATGATGTTGTCACAGTCGTCCATTCCCTTCACCAAGCCACTTATAGGTAGCCTCTTGTGCAAGTGTCAACCAAACAATTTCAAACCGCCTCGCCGGATCTGGCACCCGGCATTGCCTGCATCGATTCTATCTCGCCTTGACAACAAATAACCCTCGTCGAGTCGCGTCATCGCTTTATATCCCCGAAACGAGACAACTTACTTATCTCCCTACACCGCTTGGAGACGACAAGTACCAACCCCAACACTGTAGATTTTGCGGGAGATAATTGCGCCCTCGCATGGCGTATACAAATATAAAATGTCCTTCCTGCACGACGCTGGTGCCGCCGCTCTTCATCACAGGAACAGCAAAGCTCGTCACAACGGAACCGACGCGACAATACCTGCGCGCCGACTGCGTAAATCTCAGAGTCTTTTATCTCCCCTCGTAGATCTATACAAACACCCTACAAAGCCCATAGAAGGACTGTTCGGAATATGGAAGGGCCTAGAGCTGGATCCAATGAAAGAGGTGGAAGAGAGGAGAGAGGAGATCCAGGACAGAAGCCAGATCTTGTATTTACGCATGAAAGAGGCGGAGAACTATGAGGACTGGAGAGCTGCTGCGAACGAGCTTGATCTGCTGGAAGGGAACTCGACGTGGAAGAACGAGATCGACTGCCCCGAGTATAACGTGCCCTTGATACAAACTCGACTCAAGCAATTGGACGATGCGAGGATATATCAGGATGCGTCGCGCATGCTCTTTCTCATACGGACTTCCCTACACCGAGGATTGGGCGGCATGGGCGACCTACGACTATACAAGCATTCCCACATTGGGACGAAAGCCTTGATCGAGCGATACATTGAAAGTGCACAAGAGACTATTGGAGAGTTGCTGAGGCTTTCGGACCGGAAGCAGTGCAACCTTGATCGCAGATTTATACTGGACAACCTATTGGAGGCTCGACAATCATTCGGAAGAAGTGCTCTGCTGCTTTCGGGGGGCGGCACTTTTGGCATGAACCACATTGGCGTGCTCAAGACTTTGTGGGAGCTGAAATTGCTCCCACGTATTGTGTCTGGGTCATCTGCGGGCAGTATCGTCTGCGCTGTGCTATGTACGAAGACAGACGAGGAGATTCCACAGGTCCTGGCCGACTTCTGCTACGGAGACTTGAATGTCTTCGAGAGAGAGGGTGAAGAAGAGGGCGTGCTCAGAAAGGCAGCTCGTTTCTTAAAGCACGGCTCTGTCTTTGACATCAATATCATGATCAAAGTCCTCCACGACATGTTTGGAGACATCACATTCCAAGAAGCTTACAATCGAACGAGGCGGATTCTCAACATCTCTGTCTCAGCGGAGGGCTTGCACGAGCTTCCCAGGCTGCTCAATTATGTTACCGCGCCGAATGTCATCATCTGGTCGGCAGTTGCAGCCTCTTGCTCGGTACCACTCATTTTTTCACCCGCGCAGCTCATGGCGAAGGATCCGAGGACTGGTGAACATGTGCCCTGGAATCCATCACCGATCAAATGGGTCGACGGATCTGTGGACAACGATCTGCCCATGACGAGATTGGCCGAGATGTTCAACGTCAACCATTTCATTGTGTCTCAAGTTAATCCTCACGTAGTGCCATTTCTGTCCAAGGAGGACGAGGTCATCGCGTCTGCTGCCGAGCGCTCAACCAGTGCCGTGGCTGCTGGCCCTGGTTGGCTGCACACAATGGCAAATCTAGCAAAGGGAGAAGCGCTCCATCGGATGCATGTTTTGGCTGAGCTTGGAATCTTGCCGAATACTTTCACAAAAGCGCGATCTGTACTCAGCCAGAAGTACTCGGGAGATATTACGATTTTGCCTGAAATTTCGTACTCGAATTTCCCGAAAATCCTCACCAACCCAAACACAGAGTTTATGGTGCAGGCCATGCTTAGTGGTCAACGAGCAACATGGCCCAAGATCAGTCGCATTCAGAATCATTGCACGATAGAACTTGCTCTGGATTCAGCTGTCCAGCATCTGCGATCAAGCGTTGTCTTCAGTCCGAGTCAAGTTGATCTGCGGATGACGACGATAAACACTCGCGCCAAAGGTCACCAATCCACATCGAACAGCCGCGACCGGGCTGGCAAATCTCGTACCATTCGCCATAGACGATCGCAAACAGAGATTTCGCCACCGCCGCAACACTCACCAGATAAACGGCCGCGCTCCTACGTTGAAGTCGATTATCACAAGCATTCGCGTTCGCACAAGCTGCCTCGTCCAAGTACCCCTCACGAGTCGGGACAGCCACCTCTCCTTCGCTTTACCGCCGTGGAGACGTTGTCTTCGTCTGCTGAGGAAAATGATGCAGATCCTTTCAGCCCTGACACGTCTGGAGATGAAGACACTTATTCTTCTGAAAGTGATCCATCAGCTGATCCTATGCCGGAACTTTGGCCTTCCACTAGACAATTGTTTCCATCAGCCAGTCAACCAACAACACCTTTTCTGTCCACAAGATTCAGTCGTAGCTACACTCATCTAGCGCCGATGACACCACGGCTCGAGAACGTGGTGTCGGAACAAACGCAGGGTCGACCCAGTTCTCCTGAGCTCAAGTACAAACGCATGTTCCACGGCATCGGCCCCGAGAGCATCATCGCGGATGACTCGGAACCTGATTTCACGAATCCCTCTCTTGCATATCGTGGAAGGAGGAATAGTGTTGGGCGACGAGGCAGCGTCCATAGCACGACAAGTAAAAACGGTGAAGCTAGTAAGACGTCGAAGCGTCCTGGCACGCCCAAGCGAACGAGTTCACAGTCGAAGCGGCCTTTGACACTGGATGTTTCCGGCACACTGGGCATGATGCTGAGGCGGAAACGGAGCAAGAGTACAGGCTTGAAGGGAGTCACGCCGCCGGGTCGGCAGTGACTTTGATTGCATTGGCGGGTTTGTTTTTCCCCTAGCGTTTCTGTATTTTTGAAAGAACATGAGATACCACATTGGCGCTTCTGATGGTTGCTCGTACCGAACCTTTCCCAGGTGGTTCCTCATATATCTTGCATTAAGTAACGATATCCAAATCCCATGCATCTGAAATAACACAAACTTGACTGTTGAATCAGCAAACACCTCGTTTGATCTTGGTCAGATGGGATATACCACACCTCCCAAGTCTGTTTACCGTGTACAGATAATAAGGGAACACTAATTGTTGTCCCATTTATGAGAACAGTCGCCAAACTACACACCCGAATCAGTAACACGGCCCCCCCCCCCCAAAAACAGGAACATCTCCCTGCCAAAAGGGTAGACAAGATGGGTACAGAACTCACCAGAACCCTACAATGCTGCTCATGGAACGCCGCCGCATTCTTGGAACAATTGACATTACAAGCGCGATTACTCCAAATCCGTTTCAAGCCGCCCGTCCAAGCGGGGATGCCCTCAACCGGCGACGAATGCATCCGCGCCGCTACACAGTCCATCGTGAATGTATACCCAGCGCCGCCGTTCTTTTTAGTCCAGTCCCGCTGTCGGGGCGGGGAACATTTTCCACCGCAGCCACCGCCGACGCCTGGTTTCTTGGCCCAGTCTTCCCAGAGTTTTTTGTTGTCGTCGAAGGCTTGTTGCCATTGGGATAGTTGGCCGCCCGGGCAGATGTCGTTGTCGCCGCAGTCGACTACGTAGGTTGTTTTGTAGTGGGTGCAGTCGTGGTGGTGTGCGGCGTGGGTGGGGGCTGGGAGGAGGAGGAGGAGGAGAAGGGTGGTTAGGGGGGTCAGGAGGGCGGGGAGCTGCATTGTTGTGAGGGTTTTTTGGGTTTTTTGTTTGGATGGATGGATGGGAAATGCTTGTCTTTAGCGGTTTTTCTTTGTTGGAGGCGGGCGTTACTCGGTTTGTTTTCTTTCTGGCTTATCATGTATGTTATCTAATGAGCCATTTTTTTCTTGCAGGCGATGCCGTGAGAAGCCTCTGATCTACTTTAGGATTGATACCGAATACGAGTTTGCGACATAGATAAATTGGGAAACTCGTTCATGTCGTCACAATGAAGATGGTGAATTTGCTGTGGAATGGTGTTCATTTCTTTGTTGTTGGGTGTCTCTGGAAGTATTGTTGATTTTAGTTTAGAATTGATATTCTGTACTTGACAACAACGGGCAGAGAGAGGTGCTTACCCGCTGTTTGTACAGGCCGAGACAATAACCGATAGCACATGCAGAGTAATTTCTTAAAAAGTATTCGCGATCTTACCGTGTGAAAACCTAGTATCAGGGCCAGATGCTGCCGATACTTCATGTACACCAGGTGCGCTCGAGCAGTGTTTACCTCTTTCTCTCTCTCTGTCGATTTGTCGTGATAGTTGTCGGTCTTTGTGTTGAGCTGAAAAACGACGAACCAATATCTGATGTTCTATAATTAGGATCATTATAAAGAGGATATGGGGTGAGGTGTGCTTCTCTGCTGGGATACCGGGATCATTACATGGCGGCACGTGGGCGGATGCTACCATAATTAGTACCGTTATAGATCAGCTCTCCCCGATACCGATATTGTGTCTTTCGCAAGTAGTAGTCCTCAGGCCTAGTTTTCCATGATGAAGGTCTAGGCTTTCTACCGTAAATTCTGTGCACAGTTGCCGACGAGATAAGGATGTCTGTGACAGTACCTGTCAGTATTCTCAGCTACGATATTGTGGAGTGCCTTGGGATCTCCCACTTAAAATCTAGCCGTGTCACCCTTGCCTCTTCTGCAAGTCTGAACGGAGTATACGGAAGTCTGAGAGGGTCTGAAATGCTGGAGGCTTCTGGTGAATTACCCGGTATGCATTCTCGCTGAATTAATCTTTTCTGTAGCGTGAGGGGGAGGCGGATGTGGAGTGAAGCAGTTGTTTGGAGTTCGCCTGAGAGGAAGGAGAAGAGCGTTGCACAGGGGTTTCTCTTTAGATCGGTTGAAAGGCTGATATTCGTAGACATGGCCCACATCGAATTGGAATTCGATGTAAATGGGCGCTGAAAGTGAAGTCCTGGATTAATTCATGACGCCAAGTCATGTTACCTCAAGACTTCCAAGATTGACGCCTGAAATTGAAGAACAGTACTCCACATGAACATGTGCTAAGTTGCTTTCGTTCTCCGTACCACTGGTTCTGGCTTGAAGCTCTGGTGGCTGGAGCATGGAGATAATGAGGCTGCAGGACTATGCAAGGGTATTTTCACAGCCGCGTCAACTTCAACGATCGAGATTTTTCGAGGCGACCACGAGGGCTGGTAGGACGAAATCTGTTCATGTGACAGATTCTTCCAGGCTAAAGCGATGGTCAGTGAGACTGGCAATGGCTGGTGGTCTTGAATGAGGCTAAAAGAGTACCCGCCACCAAGATTTAAGGCCCTACTCCGCAGGAGGGTCTTGTGGTGACGGGTATGGCTCATGACTCTTCTTCTTGGGGACTTCGGCTTGTCGGACAAGCACCAACGAGGCCAGTTGCCGAAAGGCAGGTACCCCAATTTTCAGTCCCCCGAACCGGCCTCTCTACAACATATAACGATGATGAAATCACTGAACCCTTGCCATCACAATCCATTCATCCATGGTGAAGGCAATCAAAGCATCAACTGACCAGTCTTCTCGAAGAAAGCACAAGAATTGAATACCTTTAAGAATGGGAGAAGTTCGGGTCACCAAGGGTTCCTCGCTGACAGCCCCCAGCGGTGGGCAGACCGAAGGTAATCCATGTATTTTCCCCACTCGAGGCTGCTTTCGCTGACTGAGTTGGTAAGGAATGATACGAATGAATGCAATCACTGACCTGAGTGACCAGCTTTGTGGGACTCGTAGGTTGCAACAAGCCCATGTGAACAGAAGCAACTGACCAGGGAATATTGATGATTGCCAAACCTCACACTGCTTCTGCTGTTCATCACCATGGCAAAGAAGGTGAGTCGTCTCTCGCACTGAATCTGCATCAACGAGTTGCTGATGGGCGCCAATTGTAGACACCATCGTTTATGCAGTCAAGGGTCATGGTACAATTGTGTCCGGTGGAGGTACTGTGAGGCACGATCTTAGTCCCGGCGATTTCGCTTTGATTCCTGCCTTTGCCGAGCACCAAGAGGTCAATGATAGCGATGAAGACATCACGTGGATGATAGCTCGTGGGGGCCGCAATCCCATCGTGGAGAACCTCGAAGGATGGACTGTGAACGATGACACAGCTGGATCGTGATTGGTGGAAACCTCTGCAGGAACTAAGAATCGCGGCTGAGGCTGGGCGGATGTAAGGGAATAAAGGGATTGTGCAATTGAAGCAGGGCATAATTGGAGGGTCTAGAATGTATGGGCGCTTGACGGTAGTGTGGTAGGACCATGGTACCTTATGTTTGGATGGATCCAGACACAGACTAGTGGTGGCACAATACCTTGGTAGTGATTGCACAATACCTTGGTATACGGAGTAGGGTCTTATGGTGACGGGTAGTGGTTGTGGTTGGAGTTGATCATGTTTTCAGGGACGGCGTGAAGATGGCCGGAGATGTACTCGCACATGGTGTCTTATGAAGACGAGACTGGAGAAGAATGGAGGATTCGAGCAGGCCAAGCTCAATACCAAGCCTCTAATACTGTTAGAAGGCTTAGCAACCCAGGGGAAATTCAACTCCAACATCTCCGCTTCGCTGTCCGACCTCAGTCTCTCTGTCCACCCTCATGTTTCGCTATGCGTACAGTGCAGTGCAGTACACACAGTATTCGCTCATCACCCCGTCTATCACAGTACAGCCTATCCCCAAACCCACCTCCTCGCATGTCTGCAGCACCTCCTCTGAAGCCATGTTCGCGACACCTCCTCTAAGCCATGTCCGCGACACCTCCGCCTCTCCATGTCCGCTCTTTTGCGGTGAAGTCCTTCAAGAACGCCTCTGTTCGACGCGACCTACTGGGGGAGGCTCGGCCCTTCTTACAGCGATCTCCTAGCAAGGGCAAGGGCACTGAAGGGGTTTCGCGCGGGAATTTAGCAAGGGGTCGGAACCAATAGAAGTGGCCCCGACGTCGTGCACGGCCCTATGCCGTGCACACCAAAATTTCTATACACTCGTATTCTATACACGACGTATCTCCCTCAATATGGCTCCAATTGACGATGCACTAGCTGCATTACAGACGCAAGAACAGCCTAATTACACGCAAACTGCACTACAGTTTGCTGTTGATCGGTCTACCTTATCAAGGCGGCATAGGGGGCTCACAGGGAGTAAATCTGAGGGAAGAGAAAAGGTATCATTATTGAGCCATCAACAACAGCAGGATCTCGTCAAATACATCAATATGTTGACGGCTAGGGGGTTACCACCTACGAATGCTATGGTAAACAACTTTGCAGAGGAGATCTGTGGGAAAAAGCCTGGGAAAAACTGGTGTGCTCAGTTTGTGAAAGCACATCCAAAAGCCCTAGCTTCTGACTACTTGGATGGGCTTGATTCCAGCCGAAAAAAGGCTGATTCTGGTATTGCATATGCCAAGTACTTTGAAAAGGTAGATCCTGCTTCCTATTTATTATTATATGACTAAATTTTAAGTAGTTACGGCTCAAGAAGGAGGAATACAAGGTCTTACCTTGTAATGAGTACAATATGGATGAAAAGGGCTTCCTGATTGGTGTTTTACAGCGCAGAAAGAGAGTGTTTGATAAGGAGATGCGTCAAAAGGGGCTCCTGATTGGTGCAATGCAAGATGGTAATAGGGAATGGGTTACCATAATGGCGTGTATTTGTGCGGATGGCGATTTTTTACCACCAGGGATCATCTACCAGGCTGTTTCTGGGAACCTACAGGATACTTGGCTCAATGACTTCAAGCCTGAGGAACAGAAAGCACACTTTACCTCTTCTGCAAGTGGATGGACAAATAATGAGCTTGGATATTCCTGGCTCACAGACGTGTTCGACCGATACACCAAAAAAAAGGCTCGATACGGACGAGATTGGCGATTCCTATACATTGATGGCCACGGCAGTCATCTGACCATGAAATTCCTCGATTACTGCATTCTACACCGTATATTAGTGGTCAATTATCCACCTCATTCAACTCATCGATTACAGCCACTTGATGTTGGCTGCTTCGGACCCCTGGCATCATATTACTCCACTTTTTTGGCCGAGTGGATCCAGCGGACGCAAGGTCTCTACCGTATGAGCAAACGCGAGTTCTTTGGCATCTTTTGGGAGGCATTTACTAGGGCAATGACCAGAAAGAACATCCTACATGCTTTCGAGAAAACTGGCATCGTCCCCTTCAACCCTGCCAAGGTAATCCCAAAGGTTTCAATCGATTTCAACAATATTCCAGACCTAGGGCGCCCTAGCAGTTCAAAATCAAATGAAAGTACGCTCTCAGAGAGCGACATCTCAAAGATCCGAGCTATGTTCCAGGTTGCCATCAGGGATGAGAATATAAGAATGGCTAGGAAGCTACAAAACTTGATAGTTAGCCTACAAGCGCAATTGGCTATTATCAAGGCAGAAAATGCAGGCCTCCGATTGGCTGTAGCAACTGAAAAAAGACGCCGTCAACGTGGGAAGCCATTGATGGAAGAAATACGTGATGACGCTGATGGTAGGGCTATATTTTTTAGTCCGAAAAAGGTGCAGCAGGCTAAGGATAGATTGGAAGAAAAAGAGAGAGAGATAGAGGAAGCAGAAGCTCTCAAAGAAGCTAAAAAGGAAGCTCTGAAGCTAGCTAAGGAAGAGCAAGCTAGAATGGTTGCACAAAGAAAAGGAGAGAGAGAATCTGCACGTATTGCACGTGAAATAGCGAAGCTAGAAAAGCAAAAAAAGATCCAACAGGATAGGGAAGACCGCCAGGCTGCTAAGCAACTCTAAGAGGAAGCTAAATATGCAAGAATACAGGCTAGGATTGAAGAGAGAGAGCAAAAGAAGCTTACCCAAAGCAGAGGTAGAAAGAAAAGCCTTGTGGTGGTCTTGAAAGTAGGTATACACGTGATGGAGCGCATTTTTGGTGATGGTGAACCATCAGTTATTGAAGTACCACCACAGAGGGTTTTACGTCATAGAAAATAGCAGAGATTATAGAGCATAGTTAGTTTGATCAAACCACCAAGTATTTAGTAAATGCAGTCATTATAGGAATCGCAGTAAACGGATTAGGAAGTATGTGAAATGATGTTTTGGTGTGCACGGCATAGGGCCGTGCACGACGTCGGGGCCACTTCTATAGCAAATCTATCAGTGAAACCTTCATAAACACAGGTGCACACTGTGTCTCGGCGCAGCAAACTCGACAACACCATGCCTCATACATTCTTCAGACTATCCGGCTAGTACCGAAACTGTACAAGCCCTCGACTCCTCGACCTGACCCTTAGGAATGATCCCCAGGCTCACACACAGTTCTCCGAATGCCTCACTTTGTCTAGCACTGGTAAACCTCATTGATGATCATGTACTCGCGCCATCTTTCACCACAACGCCACATCTAGCAGTTCCAGGCTGCATATTCCTTTTGCTCGCAGCCTCGATCCATCGAAACCGATTGACATGCCACGATATTAAACATTGCTTGCCTGAACACGGTCTCCGTACCACGCGCAGCCATGTTGTTACTCTGGACTCTGCCACTGTATGCTGTGTCTACCACCGCAGCAACCGATTTCTCGCCGTATGCCAACGTCTTGTGAGTACCAGTAGACATGATATGCTGGATGCATCTATGGTTCTAACAAACTGACAGCGCGGGAACCGCAAATGGCGGAAATACGTTTCCAGGTGCCATGGCTGGTACGATCTTCTCTGATTTGATCAATTGTTATGGCTGTTAACCACATCTCACAGGCCCCTTTGCTCCCGTAAAGCTGGGCCCCGATCTCGTCAATGGAAAGGCAGAAGCCTACTCTGGATATCTACCAGATACCACAGCTGAAGTCACAGGATTTTCCCTTCTCCACGAGAGCGGCACCGGAGGAGCTCCCAAGTATGGTGTCATTGCACAGATGCCTATAGTTGGAGTGATGCGCAACCCACTCGCAAAGTTCTCGATAAGACGATCGAAACCTGATGAAGGTAGCGTTGGTACTTACAAGTCTTCACTCGACAATGGAGTGGTCGTCGAGCTCGCCGCAAGCAACCATGCTGGATTCTACCAGTATACGTTTCCGACGAACGCGACCCAGGAAAACACGATTCTCGTTGACATATCTCACGTCCTCGCTTCTTTTCGACCTGGCAACTGGGGCCAGACTTACCAGGGTGGTTCATTCACGCTCGCGCCAGATGGCCATTACGAAGGAAGCGGTGTCTACAACAAGGGTTGGAATCTCGGTACGTTCTGTTCGTTGCCTTCACCGTGTCCTCGCATTTTGTTTCCGCGCAACGAAAACTTGCGGGTTGCAGACCGAAACTCAGACTCGTTTTATCTTGGCGCAAACATCCCCTGCCGATCGCTACTCATGTCACGCATGCGGAATGCACTCAATAATTGTTCCGTTTACTGATACATAGCAGCGCCCAATTGGGAGATATTCTTCTGCGGCAAATTCGACTCAGCTCCTGCCTCGGCCCAGACCTTTGTGGGATCCGGCCAAACCCTTAGCGAGCTTGGAAAGTCCAACACAGTCTCCAGTAATAAGAATCGTCTCGGAGGCGTCTTCACTTTCGAGCAAGCCTCGGTGACATCTCGCGTGGCGGTGTCGTGGACTTCGACCGAGCAAGCATGCAGATATCTGGACAGCGAAATACCGAGCGGTACCAAGCTGAACGAGCTCGTAAATGCAGCGAAATCGAAGTGGAATGCAGAGGTCTTTTCAAAGATCCAGACCACTGATGATGATAACCACAGTCTCACTCAATTGTACACGAGCTTGTACGGTATGCATATCTTGCCTTCGAACAGGACTGGTGACAACCCGAAATGGAAATCTACAGAACCAGCATATGATGATATCTTCACCTTCTGGGATCTTTTTCGATGTACGACGCCACTATTCCACATCATCCAGCCAACTTTCTACGAAGAGCTGCTGCGCTCGATCATCGACGTATGGCGACACGATGGCTGGCTTCCAGATGCCCGTTCATCCAACTTCAATGGCCGGACACAGGGTGGCTCTAATGCTGACAACATCCTGGCGGACGCGTACGTGAAAGGACTTCGCGGTGCGATCAATTGGGACGATGGCTATCAGGCTATGATTTCGGACGCTGAGAAAACACCTCCAAATAATAACGACCCTGCTGCACCCGACTCATCCACCCAACAAGGTCGTGGCGCTCTTCCTGACTGGCTTGATTACGGCTGGATCACGCCGAAATTCTCGCGGGCGGTCACGCGTGCCGTCGAATATGCTGGCAATGATTTTGCACTCCATCAAGTAGCCTCTGGTCTTGGGAAATCTGACGATGCGCTCAAGTATCTACAACGCTCTCGCAATTGGCGTAACCACTGGGATCCAAATGCGGAGTCTTTCGGCACGAAAGGGTTTCTTGTTCCAAGATTGGCGAATGGCTCATTGATCAAACAAGACCCTATGGAATGCCTTGGCTGTTATTGGAGAGAGCCTTACTACGAGGGAAAACCGTGGGAGTACACGATGAATGCGCATCATGATGTTTCAAAGCTAATTGAAATGGGTGGCGGGTCTGCGAATTTTGTCAACCGCCTAAACACCCTCATGGATCCCAGCAAGAAGATCTTCAATCCTGGAAACGAACCCTCATTCACGACTCCGTACCTGTATAATTTCGTCGGGCGACAGGATCTTAGTGTTAAGCAATCACGTGGCGTTGCGAAGAACTCGTACAACTCCGGTTCTGGTGGTCTTCCAGGCGCGAGTGATGCTGGAGCCATGCAAAGTTGGGTTTTGTGGAACATGATTGGTCTGTACCCTGTGACTGGTCAAACGACATTTCTCATCGGCAGTCCTTGGTTGAAAGACATGACAATTCAGGTTCCCGGTGGAAAGACCCTTCACATCACCAGCACTGGCGGTGACAACGACAAGAACTACTACGTCCAATCCTTGAAGGTCAACGGCCAGTCTTGGAACAAAAACTGGGTGACCTGGAATGATGTTTTTGCAAACGGAGGAAGCCTCGATTTCGTTCTGGGACCCAATGCTACGAAATGGGATACTGGAGATCTACCACCTAGCCCCGCGAGTGCGAAGGCCGGACCCGGAGATTCAGGTGCAGCGGCCAAATCGTCGCCACTAAAAGGACCTGCTGTTGACGGTCCACGGCCTACAAGGCCTGGGTCAAAATCACGGACAGACTTGGAACGCATGGAAAGGATGAGGCGGCGGGAATACATGTTGATCGGTGTGCTTGGCGGCCTGACCTTGATCGCATCGATTGCATTATTTTGGTGGCTGCGGCGAATCGGCATCTTTGTAAAGAAGAAGAAGACCGTTGCAGATGCTGAGAAGAAAGGTCAGGTTGCGGATGGTGAGAAGCCAGTTGTGGATACCATATCTCCCAAGACACTGCATGCTTCGGCACCAAACAACCAAGAAATCACGACAAGCTACACGAGTAGTCAACATACAGATTCAACAGGGCAATTTGTGTCTGCACCACTGAGAGCAGCACAGCGATGGAAATTTTGGACGAGGAGAGGTTGAAAAGACAGGGATTCGAGGAGGAGTCCTATCAACATTTCCTTTTTTTCTTTCATTACCTGTAACCGTCACGACTACGATTTGCACGACACATGTGCATGCACAACATGATACCCACGGCGTTTTCTGAAAATTCGGCATAGGCATTTATCGGAGTGGGATATTGAATGGGAAAAATGTAACATATGAAGAATTCACAATAATAATTTAACTCTGACAAGAAAAATTCACTGAATAATGTAAAATCCCTCCCACCCAAAAAGATCTCATCCCATACATTCCACACCCCTTCCAATCCAAACATCCAACTCAAGAATGTGTTTTATATGTCTCGTCTCCAACCCCTACAATAATAGATGGAGCCCATATGGAACGACCAAACCTCCATACCCGACGACGCAAACAAGCATTCCAGATTCCGGGATTGGTTTACCCCGCGGTCCCAAAACAGTGGATAAAACCATGAACAATCCCACTACGAAAATAAAAAATGAAAACAGAAACGGAAACGGAAACAAACCCCGGACCCGAGAATCGAGAGGGGGCCGAATGTGTATGATGTGTTCAACGAATGGATGAGAGGCGGTGGGGAGCGTGATGGATGGGTCGATGGGTACCTGGGTGTGGGACTGTGGGCTGTGTGTGTGTGGCTGTGGCAGTAGTGGGAAACAAAAATAAGGATTATGAGCTGGGTTTGGAATAATGGGGATTTAGAATATGGCGCAGAATGGAAGGGAGGCGCTAATCGAAGAGGGGGGGGGCGGGGGGGCTCTACCTACCGCTGTCTGGACCTCGCACGGGAAAAGCCACTGGAATGGTGCAACGGTTTAAGCTTTTGGCGTGGAGTGGCGTGGAGAGGAGAGGGAGAGACCCTAGAACTATCCCTGTCCCCTTGTTTAGCCTGAAGTACCCAAAAGGTGCCGTTGCCGTTTCTGTTTCTCCGCGCACTGTCCTCGCGCAAAACCGGGTGGGTGTGTTTGTGTTTGACGACTTCCTTTCTTGCCGCACTGGCATTATCGTATTCACTTCTTCTTCTGCTTCCGTAATTGCAGATACACCATTTCCACTAATTTCCATCTCTCCCTTCAACCCATCCCTTCCTAACGGACCATCGCCATGGTGTTGTTGCCCGCTCCTCTTCTTTCGCTGATTCTGCTGGCGACGAGTTTGGGTGTGAGGGCGCGGGATACGGCGACGGGGGCGAGGGAGGTTGCTGCTGCTGCTGCGACGGCGGTGACGAGTTCGCCGACGTCGAGTGTGAAGGGGAAGGTGTTTGATCGGTTTGTGGTTGTTTGGTTGGAGAATACGGATTATGATAAGAGTATTGGGGATCGTGAGTTTTTCTCTTTCTCTTTATCTATGGGGTTGCGCATGGTGGTCTCTCTTTTTGGGGGGCAGTATGATGATACGGACGGCGCTCAAGTATACGTGATGGTGTATGGATCTTTGAGTCTTCGTGACTCCTGGCAATTGCTTTTGCTTGTCGAATTGCCGGGAGTTTTAACGAGACCTACTGAACTAAATCGGGGAGGGCGGATTGATTTCAAGTCTGCACGAGAATCATGAATCTAACATCGAACAGCAAATTTCTCAGCGCTGGCGAAGAAAGGAATCACTCTTTCCAATTACAACGCCGTCACGCATCCCAGCGAACCAAATTACATCGCCTCAATAGGCGGCGACTACTTCGGCATCAACGATGACGAATTTCACGCCATTCCTTCAAATGTCTCGTCAATAGTAGACCTCCTGGAAGACAAGAATATCAGCTGGGGCTCTTACCAAGAAGATATGCCATACAGTGGCTTTGAGGGTTTCGCGTATGTGAATCAAGTCAATGGCCGAAATGACTATGTGCGGAAACATAATCCGACTGTCATGTTTGATTCGGTTGCGAAGAATGCGGAGAGGCTGTCGAGGATCAAGAATCTGACGCAGTTTTATGTGGATTTGGATGCGAATAAACTTCCGCAGTGGATGTTTATTACGCCGAATATGGTATGTATGATTTCTGTACCTCATCTGGAGGCTCGCACGCTCTGTACACATTCCCTGTATTCGCTTTACAAACATCTGTGGAATGGGACTGACCTAAGCTATACAGACCTCGGACGGTCATGACACTTCAGTGACGACGGCTGGACAGTGGACGAGTGATTTCTTGACACCGCTGTTGACGAATAAGAATTTCATGACCAACACCTTGGTGCTCGTAACGTGGGATGAAAACCACACCTACACACAAAAGAACCGCGTCCTCGGAATTCTACTCGGCGATGCCGTCCCAGCTGATCTCGTTGGATCAGTAGACAACTCAATCTACTCGCATTACTCCGAAATCTCGACCGTGGAAGCCAACTGGGGACTACACACTCTGGGCCGTTACGACGTCGGCGCCAACGTCTTCGCCTTCGTAGGCAAGCAGACTGGAGATCCTATCCGCAATTGGACCGGAACACCGAGTTTTGATGCCATGTATTTTAATCAGAGCTATCCTGGACCATTGAACGCGAAACCGGCTGGATCATGGCCTGAACCCAACACCGCTGCTGTAATCAATGGTAGAACTGTCCTTCCAGCAGTCGTGAGCAAGTGGGATACTTTCAGCAAGACGACTCCTTATGGCACAGGTATTGAAATCGCTGATGGCCAGCACCCAGCAGTCCTGTAAGTTCCCCGCAGCAATCACTTCCACGACACTCGCAAGCTAACATTGACCAGGTCCCAAAAATCGAGCAAAGCATCAACGACGGGAAGTTCGAGTGCCAGCGCCGCCAGTACGACAAAAGCAAGTCGTGCCAGGAAACGCAGCGAAAGCCAACCTGGATCATTATTTGCAGCGGCGATTGGCGTTGCGATGGCTGCCATTGCCGGGGTTGGCGTGTAATATTAGCATAATACCAAGATGAATTTTTAGCATTGGATCGCGGGCTACGATGACGGTTAGAATACCCCCGTTCGTAGAGCCCAAACACCTTGTTTATCATGCTTTAATCCTTTACGAGTCGGAAATCTGCTTTTCAATTGCGGGTTGAAGGACTTTTCGGTTCTTCTAGAAACATCCCTAGATGTCCAGTCTTGATTTGGAGCTTCCTATACTACCTATACCGTATCATCTACGCCTAGTAGTATCTAGTAGAATGCTTTGAGCCTAATCGCTTTCGACTATCGGCTTTGAAAATTTATAACTCGTACGATTCTTAGATATGCTACTCTACTCTACTCTTCTCTACTTTACCGATTTGCCTAGAACCCCGTCTTTTCTATACTTACCTAGTCCTTTCTCTTAACCTATACTCTTATCTTTCCAACTGCCAAATACAAATATAGTTATAACAAAATCTACCCTACCCTATTCTACCACCGAAACTCTTATAACTTCTTATACGTACCTTGAAAATTCCTTCTCAAATTTTCCCCTCAAAAATCCTATTTTATACCTAGCTAGCTATAAGATACTTCTCTATTATCCTCTCCTCTTTTCAAGTTACGTCTACTTCTATTATAATCCCTTCTAGTCTCCTCCTTCCTTTTCCCTAGAATATATCCTATCTTTATAATTACTATTAAATCGAGATTATAATAAGTTATATACTCTCTCTCTCTCTCTCTCCCTCTCTTCTATCTAGTCTCTATCTATAACCTATAATAATATTTCAAATAAATCTATACTCCTTAAATCCCCAAATCCGCACCCTTAAATTCCTTCGTTATAAATATAAAACTAATTTATCGTTTCCTTTTACCTCCCTATTTTCCTCTCTATTCTCCGCTCGTATAAAAAAAAAACTCTCTCGCCTTACCTACTTTCTACCTCCTAAGTACTTATTTTCTACTCTCCCTTTCTTTCCCTCCCTTTCCCTCCCTTTCCCTCCCTTTCCCTCCTTCCCTTTCTCCCTTTCCCCCTTTCCCTCCCTTTCCCTTCCTCCCTTCCTTTCCTATTTCCCAAACCTATCCAAACCCCCACCCCTCCAACCCACCCAACCATTTCAACAACCGAAGCGAGATAATCATAAACAATTCCCGGAGAATCAGACAGATACTTTTCACTAGGTAAACGCTTTCTTTCGTAAGTTAGAGAGAGGTAGGTCGAGGCGATTTTAGTAGGGAAGGGGATTTACTGTACTGGATTAATTTAGTTAGGAGGGGGGGAGGGTTAGATAGGTAGGTAGGTAGGTAGGTAGGTAGGTAGGTATTGGATTTAGATTTAGATCTAGAAAGGGAGGGCTACTGATGTATTCAGAGTAGTAAGATCAAAGGTAAAAAGGGTACATAGAGGGGGAAGAAGAGTAAGCGAAACCTACATAAAGGGGGGTTCTTCGATATAAAGAGAGTCTACTTTATCAAAAGAGATTTTCCATGCCCAAATAATTATTAGTAACCAATTTTTTTCCCCATCTCTCAATTACCTCTACATACAACGTCCATCTCCAAGGGGTATAAAGTCTCTCAAGCGACAACACCTTCAGAATGCTTCTTACTATGCCCACTCTGCCCACTCTCAATATCCTCTTCTCTCCTGAAATCCCCCAAATTCCGTCCATCGACGACTCTAGCTCCATGCGTCGCCCCAAAGTGTACGCCGTCAATCGCAACATCGCTCTCGCTGGACAGATGCAGGTACCAGTAAAGAGTACCGACGAATAAGCCACCACCGATAACATTTCCGATAAACGCTGGGATGATTCCCTTCCAGATGTAAAGTCCGACTGTGAGACCGGGAGCACCCTGCCAGATACCCATGGGGATGAAGAACATGTTTGCGACAACGTGGTCGAGGCCGAGGGAGACGAAGGCGAATGTTGGCCACCAGATTCCGACGAGTTTGGAGATGTAGTCACGCCCGGACATTCCTAGGTAGACTGCTAGACAGACGAGCCAGTTTGCGCCGATACCACGGAGGAAGATCTGGTGCCAGTGTGGTGTGACCTGCTTGGTGCGAGCAAAGGCTATGGCTTCCGTATGGTAGTAATTAGAGTCGAAGATGCCGCCGTCTGGGATAGCAGTGTCAGCGTTTAGTGTTGTATCTGGGCAGGTGGGGACTCACATCCGGTAATGATTGATACAATGAAGAGGGATCCTGCGAGGTTGCCCCAGAACTGCAAAGGTATTATCAGCGTCTGATGGTATATATGGTCATGCTTCTACTTACAGTCACAAACCAGTGGAGGAGCATTTTCAAGATGCTAAGACGACGCTGAAGAACAGCGACCGTGGTGAACATGAAGGAGCCGGTGCAGAGATCAGACCCGGTCAGCACGATCATGCAGAGACCATAAGGAAAGACGAGGGCTGCGATTCTGATCATCGTAAGCTAGCTATCCCATAAGATGCCGAGTATTCGAAGAAATGCTACCTACGTTCTGATCAGACCTGGGGCGTTTTCCTGGTACCAGAGTGAGGAATTGGTTGAAAGGAGGGTAGCGCAGGCGAAAGAAAGGAGGAATCCAGCGTTCAACGATGAGACGAAGACTTTGTCGAGGCGCATACTTTCAGTATTGTTAGCTGCCATTCAAAGCATAGTTGGAGAGCACAAACTTTGCTTTCTTGACGCCCATGCGCCCGACGATTTCGATCGCCTCTTGCGGCGTGTAGCAATTGAAACTCATGATTGTGACTGTGCAGGATCCGTAGTGGATGGCTGGATTGGAATCAGATCTAGATTAAACTTGAGTTAGTAGAGGTTCACCACAAATTGAAAAGCAGCCCGTGATAAGGCTGAGAGATCTCGAACTGTTCGGACGTTGCAGCTACAACGGGAGTCTTCAACATACCGGATTTCGTATCTCAAAAAGAGATGTTAATAGACTTCGGTACCAAATCGAGATGAAAGATCAAACAAAACCCATGGCACGAAGCCAGAAATCCCATACTTTATCCCTTGACGCTTATCAACGACCCCATCCCTCGGCGCACGTAGAAATTACCTGTCTGAACGTTGCAGATGGCTGAATTAAGCATTAGACAAGTCTTGGAAGCCCAACAGTGTGGGTGAGCGCATCGCAAACCATCCAAAGCGGAATAGTGTCCCGACTACAGATCCAAAGCGAAATAGTGTCCCGACTACAGATCAATGCCGCATACTTTCCCACCAGCGGCACGATATATCGGACCAGCGGCCATGGATCATCGGGACATTGGATTGGTGATCGGTGCTCGAGCATCTCCCCGGACGTGATTTCGGTGACATTATCATCTCTCATTGGTGTAAGTGGTAGTGTGTAGAGATAAGAAGCAAACAGTTCCAACAGGACCGACTGTGAGATGTGGGTTCGCAGCTACAGTCCAATCAGTGAACGATGGCTATGAAGATCGTATCTTCGGGTAGTGAAGTCCTGGTATTTGGAAGAACCAGTCTGGCGTTGTTCGGGTGATTGATTGACGAGGATGGTGAGACTCAAGATAAGTATCCGCGATCGACACCTTGGCAAAAGCTTATTCCAGTCCTTCCATTTCTTTCCCGAGCTTTCCCCCCTTTCAGGAGAGCCGCACATGGATGGTACTTGAATTCGATCACGGCAACGTGCCCTGTAATTTACACAGTATATGCTCGAAGGGTTTGATGAACCTCAATCACTCCTACTCCACTCCACATACCTCTGCGCCCCGCCCCCAATCCCAAACACCTCCCAAAACTCCCCAAACCCCGCCTCCCTCCGAATCCTCCACGGCCACGCCTCAACAACCGAATTCCTCTTCTTCATCTTCAACCCCGCATCCTCAGCAACCGTGACCAGGTCCACCTTCTTCGCCCACCTCTCCCAGAGATGATCGTAATCCCTACAAGCTGCCGTGGCCTGCATGAATCGCACGCTGCTGGGCTGTGGGGCGTGGGCGTAATCGAATTCGCCGTGTTTCATGAGGTTTAGGTAGTTGGAGACGCGTGGGTAGACTGTGTTTAGGGTTTTGAGGGTGTCGGCTGCGTTTTCGACGGAGTGGACGGCGTGGGTGAAGAGGGTTAGGAGGGTTGCGCGGGGATTGGTTTTGGGGGGTTTGAGGAGTGGGCTGAATGTTGTGAGGGTTGTGTTTAGACCGAGGTGGCGGGATTCGGCGAGGTTGGATACCTGGAAAGAGAGGTTAGTCTGGAGAATGGGCATGATGGGTTTCTGGAAGATTACTTACCTCTACTCGGTCGAATGTACCGCGTGACAAACCGTACTGATTCAGGTAATGAGGAAGGCTTGGCGACTGGATGTTGAAGTAATGGAACTTGAACGAGCCGCCTTGAACTTTCTGGGCAAATTGTTTGAATTGGCCGAGAAGGTATTGGTAAAGACGCCCATAAACGTCACATCTCGTCGTCAATACAATCTTTTCCGCTTCCATTGGAGACCAGCCCGCTATGGGATCGGATGTGTCATTGACTGGCCAGATTTTTTCGTGATCATGAATGGGCCAGGTATAATGTTGGCGATAGAGGAGCGGATTCGGGGTGTTGAAATCCTCAATGGAGGCTCCAAATGGCAATAGCAGACCATTAGTTCTGAACCTCATATGGCCACGACGAGCCATTCGATGCAGTGTATAAAGATGACGTTCAATGTAGTCCTTTGCCTCAGGCGCCAATGTAGTCGCCGTTCGAGCCTTTTTTGCATAGTCCAAAGGCATATAGTCGCGACTCTCAAAGTACTGTAGGAGAACATCCCAATAGTGCTTCTGAAGAACCAGTCGCAAGGAAGATGAGCCGAAAGTCCATTTCTTGGACGCGAGATCCTCCGGAGCTTTGTTCTTGGTCTTTTTACTGACGGATTTGATGAGCGGTAGAATTTTGGATCGCAAGGTTTGCAGCATTGCTTTTGGAATGAGCGCCGAGTACCAGAGATGCAGCATCGTTTCTGCTGCTTCTTCCGGTTCGTAGATCAAGGCGACCAGCAGCAGTATGACATTGCGTGATACCAGCCAGTCATCCTCGTCATTCAGGACAATCTCACAGGTGCCGTTGTATGATCGAGGGAGGTCGACGACAGTCCTAACAACGTTTCGTAGATCGGATGAAGCTATATGCGATATTAGTATGTTCTGTTTGCAATACAGCCATGGGTCAAACAGGCTGATAGATTGGGCCACGAAGTTTGCTTTCATAGAGCTGGTTCCCGGGTCAAAATCGATGGCTACATTCCCATCAAATCCACATGAAAAATGCCAGGAATATAGTAATATCGATATGAACGTGAAGTTTCTCAATTAATCACAGCATTCGCCATCGAAAGAGCTGGATTGGGGAGCTTGTGCCGATAAAGGTCGCGACGCATGCATTACTCACCAGCAAACAACATCCTAAAATCCCGCGGCGACGCCACATCCACCCCCTCATTCTTCTCCACATTCAACATATCCAAAGCAGGAAATTTACCCCAAGGAGTCTTGCCTCCACCAAACGCGACAGGGAACACATTGATGGCATCCGCCGACTCAATAAACCCGGGTTGTCGCCCTTCGTCCCCCCAAGAGGGCTGCCAGAATGCGGTACCGAGTAGGTCCCGGCAATCGAGCCTGTGAGTAGACCAGTGAGCGCGTTGGCATGCTTTGCTGCAGTACTATTGTGAATTAGTATGGGGCGTGTGGATGGTTGAGATTGGGATTTTTACTGCGACCATTAGGCATTTACTGCAAGCTTCTGTACCAGGTTTGGAGCATGATGCTGCTGAGCAAGGGAAACTTATGGCCATGATTGTGGACTTCAAGATGAATCCTAAATGTTGGCAGTAGGTATTAGCGATAGAAAGAGCTGTCTCAGACGCGACTAGAAGTAGTCCGCGACTGGTTTGTTATTCTTGGGCAGTGGAAGAAAGTCTGTTGTGTAAACACAGTCCCACTCTTTTGGAGTGTTGATATAGATCAATCATACCTCTGTTACTATCGATAGTGCTAGCTTGCTATTATTCAACACACGTATGCTGTTTGCAGGCCAAAATGATCGGCGGTACTGCTTTGACGAGCCCAAGATTAAAGAGGATTGAACGTACCATAGTCGATTGTGATGGTATCAGAATCCTGGCGACATACACATGTATATACATATGTTGCCAGGAACTTTTCGCCCTCGCTTACAATGTTGATTATGCTTGTCAAAACATAACATCTGAAATTTCGTCATTTAATGATCTTGTCGCTTCCCAAAACGTGGGTTGAAATAGAAAATATTCGATTGCTCTGCCATTATCCATCTCTACATCTTACAAATCTGCGGGTTCAAAAGCGGTCAGAACCGAAACAGTAACTCCATCGCTGATACGGATCCCCAACGCCATCGCTATGACCAGAAAAATTCCGTGCGTTCGATCACACAGCCTTGCTCTCACTTGAGCTATAGCCTTCAAACTTATCACCAGATTCGGGCGCGTCTGGTTCTTGCCAGCGAGCAGAGAGGCGAGGGAAGAAAATTCCCGGGTGGAAAGCGGTTTGCAAAAGTGTGGCAAGGGCAATCATTCTATATTTGGTTAGTACATGACCGACAAGGTAAAGGTGAGAATAACTTACATGCTATCAAGACCTATGAAAAGGCCCTCATTTTGCATAATTGGATTCCTCCATCCACCTGCCATTTCAGCAATGCGGTAGATGCATCGAATTAGGATGAGAAAGTAAGCGACAAGCAAAGCACCAGCAAAGACGCGAAATTTGGTCGAGGTTTTTGTCGAAGCCGCTTCAGAGGAGAGAGGAGTTGAGTCCTTTCGTCTTCGCACTACATAATCGACCACGAGGAATCCGAAAACAACCAGAGTCACAACCTGCAGGCAGATACCGGTCATCATCAAGGCATTGCCAACGTCGCGGAAGCTGTCATCGTTCGCTGTTGCTGCAATTCCTCCACCAGCACCTTGAAAAACAAGAGCCAGGATATCAGTCGAGATGAAAGCCCATGTGTACCACTTTGGTGGGACACGCGAGGACTCAGGCCCGAAACACAAGGTAATGTGCTTTAGAGTCAAATATATGGCTGCTGAGTTGAAAGCTGGCGCAAGCGTGAGACAGCAAATCTGAATCTGGAATCCAACCATGTTGAAGGGATTGTCGTTCATGATGATTCGGCCGGCATAGCCTATAAGTTGGGCAAGACAGCCGAAAAACATGGCAATGAGGTAGGTCCATGTTCGTTTCCACGTTCCGAGGATGGCATTGGCGATCATGCAGAGGGCGAAGAATGCAAGGAAGAAGGCATTGGCGGGTAACGATGGGTAGTACCCGTAGATTGATCTTTGTAATGGGCAACCAGGACCAACACTCAAGCATTCCATGGGGTTTCCATTGGCGTCCATGATGATGTAGGATGAAGAGGTCGAAACGGGAGGGAGTGATATGTTTAGCGCTGAATTAAGGTGCAGATGAGAGATTATATGTAGCTTGCTCAGGAGTATGGAACGAAGATGCTATTGAACCAAGTTGATGAATAGTTGGAACCACAGTAGAGCAGATACTTATGTAGCCAAACGTCCCTGCCATTGCGTCTCCATGGTTGAGGCCATGAGGGAGCATCGGATGAACTTTCATCTCCAAACTTACTTGACCACAGTGGGCATCGATCGCGCAGCCAAACTAGATTCTGAAAACATGGCTACACGTTGTGAGCGGGCTAGGGAAACGCATCCAATAGCCATGAGGGATAGCGGACGGGACGTCCCAAGGCTGCAACACGATATAGGCGGTGATGGCGTGTCAGAGTCGTCGTCGGGGGGTTGTTTGGTGAGAAGTGAGGCAGTGGAAAATATGGTGACGCTTCTACCGAGACCATTTCACGCCGAGATGATACCGAGCTGGGTTGCCAAGCAATGCGCACCAATCAAAAAGCCTCATAACCGAGGACGGACAAATGTCTTTCCGATGGCACCTTGCCTCTTTAGGCTGATTCTGCGCGCCCAATGGAATGCTCTGCTCTGCTTGGGGTGTGACTTCAGGAACAATCACACTTCAATACATCTATGAGAATGACAATCACATTTCAATACATCTATGAGCCATCAACTTCTCCCATCCGATGCTTTGTTCACAGCTAGCCGCGCGATATCCGCGTCTTGTAGACATTATATGGCTGCACAAAAAGCAGAGCCAACATAGCTGCGAAAGGTGGGGTCTTTAAACCGTATTTGTTCTAGACAACCTCTCTACCGCAAATACTCTATTTGTATGCAATACCTCCCTATTAAATAGTCGTATACCTATAAAACCGTATTATATTATATCCGCTTCTTCTACGGTTCTATTATATTACGTTAACCCTAGTAATAACGCTAATCTTATATTTCCGATTCCTCTATATCACCCCCTTAATTTCCGTATCGGAGATAAGGTAAACCGATTTATTATAGTTTATATTACCTACTATTTATTCTACCCTACCGAAATATTTCCGTGGAAAATCAGTATATATACTATATCTAAACGGTCTACTACGAGATACAACTCTTTA
>JEMP01000129.1:33666-110624 GCA_000738655.1 Venturia pyrina ICMP 11032 | reverse complement strand
GGGGGGGGGGGATATGTCTCTGATCAATCTCACAGTTCCACACACCCTCACACCCTTTCATCCGAAAACAAATTCGACCGCCTTGAACCCCCGATGAAATGGGACGCCTGTTGGGTGACGTTCTTACTCGCGCAAGCGGCAAGTACATGACATTGTTAATCGGGCCCTTGCCATAGGCCGCGGCCTGTGTCTGGAGATGTTGACCAATCTGGTCAATCTGCAGTCTCCTCTTTTGTACGCCATCACGATTGGACACCAGGATCATAGCGTCCCTGACTTGTTATCGGCAATCTCCAGAAGGTTCATTGACTTCCAGGGACCAGGGTGATGGTGTTTTCTCATTGACCACACTCGGGAGTTTTTTGCTCCACAATCAGCTAAGCTGGATCATTTCCGGTTCACGTTACATCAAGGTAGCAACGTACTGTATATCCCTTGAAAGAATTAAGCACAATTCACATTTAAGAGTCTTGAAAGCGCATGACTTGTGCTCTGGAGCAACACTGGCGATATATAAGCATATTCGGGCATCCCCATTCGACCGCTATTCCTTTGAGCAGAAAAATTTCCAATGCTACCTCGGAGGTATGATTGCAGGACGAGGAAGACCCAACCTCAAACTTTGGTCGTTGCCAAGAGAAAATAAGGTTAAGATAGCGTGAGCCTCCAACGGTTTCCAACCCCGCATGTTGAGATCTAGTCCATCTGTCCGCTCATTCAGGTGGATGATCGTCATTCCGGATCTTTCGATCTACAGCACCGTCTAGCGGATTCTCCCCTAAATCCCCGACCACAGCACATCTATTTCCTCTTTTGCTTGCCTTTACCAAACAGGCAGCTGACATCAAATTCTTTACCCGATCATGCTGTATTCCTCCCTTACGCTTGAGAGTCACTCGTCGAATCAACGACGCTCAGTATGTACTACCGAGGCTCCTTTCGCCGTCTGATTTCCCCAAAGGGCCGTCTTTCGGTGAGGATTCGGGACCGTCGGCTGGGAGTGGACCGGTCAACCGATTGTGACTCAGGCTACTCGAGTACTTGATTTGCCGGCTGGAAGTAACAAAGATCGGGGGCGGGGAAAGCTATGGTGCGTAGCCTTGATCGTGGCAACTATGATGATTGACATCGAGATAGGCAGCTAAATATTATGTATAAAACCGCCCGGACGTTGATGATCAGTTCCTATACCATTGTCGCTCTCTCTATTTATATTTTCCTTGCACCCTTTGTGACCCATCTCTTCTTCTCTCCTCATCTGTGCCATTATGAAGCTTTCGATCATGTGTGCCGCAGGCCTGGCCAGCTCTGCACTGGCTTTCCCAGCCATAATGAATGATGCCTTAGAGAAAGGAAGAAAAGCAGGCAAAGTCGCCAAACGAGTTCTGGGAGTCAACCCCGGCTTCGATGCGGCTGCTCAGCTCATTGACGTACATGGCTCTCATGTGTGGCAAGCACCTGGTACCAGCGATTTGAGAGGACCATGCCCAGGTTTGAACGCTTTAGCGAACCAGTAAGTTCGCATTCAGGCATACTCTCACTGTACACGAGACTTACAATTTCAGCAACTACTTGCCGCACGACGGCGTTGCCACGATCGATCAGTTTGTCCAGCAGACGAATCAGGGTAAGCATAGAGTCCATGGCTCAGATGTAGCATTTCTTGTTGACAGGTCATAGTCTTCGGTATGGCAATTGATCTTGGAACCTTCCTGTCTGTTTACGGTGCGGCTATCGACGGTGACTTGACGTCGTGGTCTATTGGAGGTCCTCCACCAGCCTCTTCCTTGGTTGGCCTACTAGCCCAGCCGCAAGGCATATCTGGGTCGCACAACAAGTACGAGAGTGATGCTTCACCCACGCGCGGTGATCTATATCAATAGTAAGATTTTCGACCCTTCTGCAAGTCGGAAATTAATCTTTGTTATAGTGGCAACGATTATCTTTTGCAGATGTCCCAATGGAAGGAATTTTACGCCCTGCAGGCTGGTGTATCTGACGAAGACTCCAACTACGATCTTGGTGTTTTGACGAGCTTCCGTGCGAAGAGATTCCAACAAAGTATTGACAACAACCCGTATTTCTTCAACGGGCCATTCAGTGGTGTTGCCGTTCAGCCTGCCGCGTACACCTTCATCTATCGATTCATGGCAAACCACAGCGCTGAGAACCCCGCGGGTCAACTTACCAAGAGCGTGTTGAAGTCTTTCTTCGCCATCACCGGCACTGATGATAACCCTGTCTATACACCAGGATGTAAGCAAGCCAAGAAACTCTACACCAGCTATCCCTATACTAATATATCAACAGACGAACGTATTCCAGAAAACTGGTACAGACGTTCAAAGACTGATGAATACTCAATCGCCTTCTTTGCACTCGATCTCACCGCCGCAGCAGCAACATACCCACAATTCATCTCCGTTGGAGGTAACACAGGAACTACGAACTCCTTCACCGGCGTTGATATCACGAACCTTACTGGCGGCGTCTACAGCACCTCAACTCTCCTCCAAGGCAACAACCTGCAGTGTTTTGCCTATCAGACTGCTCAGCAGGCGGCCCCTGATGCTGTCAAGGGCATTTTTTCAGATGTTACGTCTGCACTGAGCAAGTTGAACGACGAGATCAACTCTGTATTGACTCAACTTGGATGTCCGCAGTTGCAGGCCATTGATATGAGCCAGTTCTCGCAGTTTCCGGGTTATACTAAGTCTCAGTAAGCGGTTTGGATGTTAGAAAAAGAAGTGTAGTTTTCACCCTAGCAAAACCATAATGATACTCTCAGTCCAAGCTCCATTGACATTCTTCAAGGGCAACTGGTGTTGTCTGATATGAGACCAACCTGTCGTGAATAGTTCATTAGAAGTCCGTTAATACAGTTTGTCTGTGACAGTACCTGCTGCGAGATGCTTTATCTCTCTTGCCCTGCAGCCATTATCGGCGCCTTTTATCAACTACTGATAAACCTTGTCACGTGGAGCCGTTTTCGCACTTACCTAATTCGGCTGGGCCATTAAAGTTGATTCTTTCCTACCATCAACTGTCCACCCTTTTTCTCCCTGCGCTGATATCCAGTAACGATGCTCGGAACATCAGAAGACACGTTCTTCCTCTTTGGGGATTCCATAACTCAACGCGGCTATGATCAAGATCTCGGATTCGGATGGGTAGCCGCGCTCAGCAGTGCCTACCAGCGGAAATTGAATATCATCAACGGCGGTCTTTCGGGATACAATACGAAGATGGGGCTTCATGTGCTGCCTCAAATTCTGCCAACGCCTGAGCAAACCAGGATCCGCTTTCTAGCCATATTTTTCGGTGCCAACGACGCGAGATTTCCGAACACACCCCAAGCGGAGCAGCATGTTCCCATTGAGCGGTACAAGGAGAATCTCAAGAACATGATTCAGCATCCGCTCGTCTAAGCTCATAAGCCGAGAATCATCCTCATCACGCCTCCGCCAGTCGATGAGGCCTTATGCGAGAAGTTGGAGCTCGAGATTTGGGGCATTGATGTGGTCAGACGGACCGCCAAAGTGACGAGCCAATACGCGCAGATTGTCCGAGATGTCGGTAAGGAAATGGATGTCGCTGTCCTTGATGTATGGACCGCCTTCATGCACAAAGTTGGGTGGGCACCCGGACAGCCCTTGATCGGAACGAGAGGCGTGCCACAGAACGAAGGATTGGAGCTTCCGGCTCTGCTGGTTGACGGCTTGCATCTTACTGGCGAAGGAAACAGAATCGTCTATCAAGAGCTGATCAAGCTGATCTCAGAGAAATGGCCAGATCAGAGACCAGAGGCCCTCACTTTTGATCTGCCATATTGGGGCGATGAATCGGCATGGAAAGATATGTGAGAAGACCGATGTTCTTGAATCTCCAAACAACCGCCATGTCAAAGCTTCGGAGGAAATATTCGGAAAGGAGGAAGGGCGGAATTCCCAAAGAAAAGTCTCTTTGTAGTTCTAGCTGAGCTATGGAGGCCTCATTTCATTGACTCGTCAAAAAGCTGGAGCCTCTTTCCGGCAGGGGCAGTGCAAATTGGCAGTACCAGCATGATTGTAGGTAGAATACGAGTACGGCGAAGCTGGGCGAACAATCCAGACTCCGCAACCTAGGAAGCATTCTGCAATTACATTGTTGACGATTAGATGGATTGAGCTGAATGCAACGCTCAAAATTCCGATGGGTAGATTAGGGACTGCCCTCATACTTTGTGTGAACATCTCAGAACGAGGCGCCACTTTTGACGCCCCTGGTGCAAAAGCAATACTCGTATCACCCATCCCATCCCGTCCCCTCGCCGCACCCCGCCCTCTACACAACTTGTGGACAGCACGGCTCTGTTAGAACTACCTGAGAGCCAACGATGCAGGCACCTACATGACTGCCAATCGATGGTTGGTGCCCCCGTCTTCTCCACAGCCACTGCGGTGTGATGCGCCAGACCTGCAGTGTCTCACCTCAAACGAGCCTCCATTGCATTCCTCTCATGCACATCTCCTTTCCCTCAAGGCCTTGCACCTAGTCTCTCTATACTCGCTCTTTGCTCCATCTGCACCGCCAACATCTCAGGATTCCTCGCGCTTGTTTTTGTCATCCATACATAGTAATTCTCCCTTCTTTACATCTATTGAAAGGCTACGTTCCATCGTTGACGGGGATTTTGCTACTTCAAGTCTTCCAGCTGCCTGCCAGCTGCCTGGTATTTTCAAGCGTTTGGCTGGTTGAAGCCGCCATCATTGCCAGCCATAATCGATGGGGTTCACACTTTCTCGTCGAACGTACGTATCTTGCAGCGCCATAACAAGTCTGTCTAACAATGTGGAGATCTGTCCAATCGAAACAACGTGCTGTGAATTGCGAGTCATTGTCCTTGCTGTCATAAGAACATCCAAAAGGAGAGGCAACGAACAGATTTCCGAATGCCGTTTGTAGACACAACAGCCGCCGGATGTGCTCCAACAATCATCATTCAGCAAAATTCACCAGAAAACACATACTTGACCGCCATCGACTCTGGTTCATCATTTGAGGACAAAGTCCGAGCAATCTCTCAAGCTCAGGCTGAAACAGATAGCGACAACGAAACCATCTACCAAGAGCTCAACTTTTCGCCCACTACTCTCAAGGACGTCTACAAATACATTGAAAATGAAGACGACAGCCAAAACCTTGCTCGGTACCTGCCTGCCAAGATTGTACAGGAGACCAGGAACAAGTTCAGAGATTCCGTTCGCTTGGGATGCAAGCAAGATGGGTTCGAAGCACTAGAAGAGGGGTTAGAAACCTTGAAGAAACAGACAGAGGAAGAAGATTCAGACTACTGGAAATTTGGCCAGGCCGAAATCCTTCTTGATCTTGGAAAGAAAGATGAAGCCCGGGAACTATTGGCTCATTGCAGTCGCCGTACACTCGGAACACGTGTTCGGCCTTCACGCCAACGAGCAAAAGCCCGTACCAGAGCTGATGCCGATGCCGATTATGCACATATGCTCAAACTCGCCAAACAAGAGGAGCTACTCGATCTATCGTTGCGTGCAGAGTCATGGGAAGGAGCCATAGCCGCCGCTGGGCGCCTTTACAAAATCAACCCTGGTTACTTCGAGTTACAAACCCCGATGGATCGATTTCAAAGGTGTCGTCAACTCTTCAATCTTGGCCTTCTTGCAGAGATTCAAGATCCAAAGTCAGACTCGGATAAGACGCGCAGGTTTCTTAGTAGAGCCTTGCGATATTATAAGTAAGTTCAATGTATTTGTGGCCTGTTCCATCCATCCATGTCAGCTCCGTCGTCGATAGCTTTGGTTGTTGATTACACGAATACGATTACACGAATGCGCTACGAGTTTTCATAGGCTTGTAGAATATATCTTCTCGAAGCTGGGATCTACGAACTACCTCAATCAAGCTGATGCTGACGCTGACGCAATGCCTTAAGTCGGCACATGTGGAAACCATGATATGATGACTCGACCATGCTCGCCCACTGTACCTTTCACTAACAAGAAACAGTCACGGCTGCTACGCTATCGAGCTCTTTCACGAGTTCTTCGATCCTCCGAATGCTATCGTAAACGGCTTCGACCATGTTGATAGCGCTAATCTCTTTTTCTCTGCTGCGAGAGTATGCATATTCTTCGATAAAATTGGAATTTTCGACAAGCGTGGAAAGCCTCTTAGCCCAGCACAATTCAATAAGACATTTAACCAGAGAAGTCCTCTCCCCTGTACTCCGCCACTCACAGAGAAAGATTGGAGACACCAAGCGCTTCAATTTTTGGAGCAGGGGAGATCTCGGGCGTTGCTTGATTCTATCGTGAAAGGAGAGCGCATTGTCACTTCCATGCAACGACGGCTGCTCATTGATGACTTCGTCTTTGCTGCGCAGGAAAGCATTCGTGTCAAGAAAAGAAACGACTCAACCTCATCTTTACCAAACTCGCGATCCCACTCAATGTCAGGAGCCAATAGTCCCATAGAAACCGACGACCTTCTCGAGCTTGCGGGCCAGGACCAGGGCCGCGGATCATTCACTCCAACGCAAGGTACTTTGATGGCTCCACTCAATCATCCCTTTCGTACATCGCCGCCACTTCGCCCAACGTTAAACGTTGCCAGCTTGGACGACTTCGCGATTGTCGACTCTCCTTGTTCGTCGCCTATTTCTGCTTCAATGTCCCGCGTTCTCAGCGAAGAAGAAAGGTTGAGAAAATTGCGCATACGAATGAGGTGGCGAAAAGTCTTGCTTTATGCCTTCGCTATATCCAATCCCACTTTGAACGCAGCTTTGCCAAACTCCAGTAGTACAAGAGACGTTGAAGCAATGCGAAGGAGCTTGCCACGCGACACCGCTGCAATTGTCTACTCTCTAGTCAGCGCTGCTCCGACAGGAATCATGATGATGGTAGTCACTCCACTCGGCATTGTCGAAGCCCTGTGGCAAGAGACGAATGTGCTTGTCATTCAGAAACAGATTGCGCAGCTACGAGATTCCATGGTGGCTCCTAATCCTCGGACGCGTGACATGTGCCAAATGTCACCGACCTCGTCCAGGCGCGACTCGCTTGTTCCTGATGTGGCGTCACTGGAAGCCTCTCTCATGGCTGCCCTTGCCCATCCAATTCAACAGCATTTGTTCGGGAAAAGAAATTTGATCATAATTCCCTCAGGCGACCTGGCTCACGTTCCTTGGGCGCTGCTTTTCGGTCTTCCCGTCACGGTAGTCCCGAGCTTATCCATCTGGAATCGCCTTCACTCGCACTCCTACAACCCCAAACCTGTTCCGACCAAAGTGTCTGTCGTCAGCAATGCTCCATACAACGAGCAGGGCTTTTTGAGAGATATTCCATACTCGAGGATGGAGGCTTTTTATGTTGCGAAGCTACATCAACAACTGCCTTTCATTTCTGACCACCACGACAGGGCAGAATTCGATAAGGAGGCAGAATCCACTCAAGTGCTACACCTCTGTGCACATTCCAGTTTTGATCACGAGGATCCGATGAGATCTAGCATCCAGCTTTTCAAAGACCCCTTAACGATAGAAGAATGGCACAGCCTGGCCATCAAAGCCGATCTCGTCGTCTTCAGCTCTTGTCTATCGGGTATCTCGAGGGCCTTTGATTCCGGGAGTACTTTTGGCTTCGCCCACACCTTACTTGCTACCGGCACTCAAGCATTTGTCGGCAGTCTTTGGCCAGTCGAAGACGATGCTACCCTCCTCTTGATGATGATGTTCTATGAGGACCTGCATAAAGAAATATCGCCATCCCAGGCGCTATACAACGCTCAACAGAAAATGAGAACTATGACGGAATCTAGGCTTCTTGACCTCATTTTCAAACTTCAAATACAGGCGCAAAACGTTGAGGAAGCCAGCCAGTATGTCATCAAGCCCAAGTACTGGATTGGAAGGCTTGCGAAGCTTCCGATCGCTGAGTTGAGGGAGGCGCGATGTTGGGCAGCCTTCATATTAACCGGATATGGTTTCAAACCAATCTTTGGCAACGGTACGGAAATTGATGCCAGTGTAGGAGCAGAACGCGATTAGCGAATCTTAGGAGCTATTCGTGTGAAGACAGTCATGGAAATGAATGTTTCATCTCGGAGGAACAAAGTGCTGTTAATGGTGTAGTGGAAATGTATCAACTGTATCAACTAATAATTCACATTTATAGCATTTACGACGATACCCTTCTCGCGGACGCTTACCTTTTTTCTAATGTCTCACTAACTCAGCATCACTTATCCTTGTCTTCAACTTTCGCGATTTCATCACTCCACGGACCTTATGCTATCCATGTGAGCGAAAGGTGGCGGTCATTAGGTTTCTGGTATTTCCCCGAATGTACTGCCTCTGGAACGGCCATACTAAAAACTCTCAGATGCCCCTAGTTCCAATCGGACGACATCAGCCGCTTGTTCATCACACTGATTGCACGGGCGAAGCTACCAGAGTTTGTGACATATCATTTTACGAGATGAGAGATCCGCATGCACGGTGGACACCCAAAATCAACATCATCAACATCGTTGTTCTCCACGTCGATCCAATTTGTCGCTTTTGATCCGCGAACCAATGTGGGGGTTGGGATTGCCTGGTCAACGCGCAGATTTGTAGTAGACTCATCTTCGAACGATGAAATGATTGCTGGTAAAGTTGTTGTCTACACTTCTGTGCCATCAATGGCTCTTCTAACAGAATATGCGTGCAAGCTCGCAGGGAATCAAATATTCCCAAAAAAGCTATGCATCGCGAAAGCCCAAACCGGCGGAGTGGATGCCGAACTTTGCGTCTACTATGGTATCTGACCTGGAGCGCGCTTACCGCATTCAGCTAGGTACGATCATCAGTTCGAAGTATACGAGGGGAAAAGTCCCTTTTCGATTTTTCCATTCACTCGCGCGATCCAACTGGCTACAATCGAGAGGGACAAATTAACAACTTTGCCCGCATCAATCAATATTTCCTTTCTGAGGTTTGACGCATCATTCAGTCTACTCACGTGACTAAGCGCTCAAGGATTCTTGATGCAAGTAGATGACCTGCACCAGGAACGCACCGCTTTGTACGTAAGCTCTCTAGAACTTAAGCTTCTCAAGCATCGCTGTATGGCAGGGTTGCGGTCAAAGACGTGTGCGTAAGTACTACAGAACGGGATGTGGTTGTAAAATTAATGAGCACCTCGAGTATCTTCTAGACAGAACGAACGGACTTACCTGTTCGAGCACGCTCGTAAGTCTAGACGTGCACAGCAGATATAACATGCCCTATACTCTAACAAAGCCACGTTTTCGCATTCTACTGCGACAGACTTTCTGACATCTTCACTCGCTTTCGCGCCCATTCTTTTCTTCACCTTCTTTTTGCCTTTGCGATGAAGTCTTTCTTTTTACTTGCGTTGGCCGCTGTACTGGCAGTAGCTGCACCGCAGGGACCGGGATGGCCCGAAGAGTTGGAGAGACGTCAATACCTAGGGGATGGAGAGGAAGAGCAGCAGCCGCGTGACGGACCATTGCGGGGACCACGTATGGGAGGGCCCTTATGGCAACCCCGTCAAACCGACAAGATCCAGTATATTCTCGATAGACGCGTTGTGAAACTCGATCCCGATGCGCCGCTGGTACCAGATGCAGATATTTGGGATGTCGATCTTTTCGATACGCCCAAAGAGACGTTTGAGATTCTGCATAGTAAGGGGAAGAGGGTCATGTGTTATTTCTCGGGGGGTGGGAGTGAGAGTTGGAGACCTGATTTTAGGGAGGTGAAGAAGAGTGATATGGGTGATAATATGCCGAAATGGCCCGGAGAGAAATACTTGAATCTGAAGAGTCCGACTGTGTGGAAGTTTATGCAGAAGAGGATAAAGATGGCTTATGACAAGGGTTGTGATGCAATTGGTATGTTCTTTGACGTAGCATGGTGATGGGAATTCTGACCTTGACAGATCCTGATAATGTTGATCCGTTCAATGATGATTTTGGACGGGGTGGAGGGTTCAAATTGACAAAGGAAGACTCGGTTGGCTTTTTGACGAAGATGGCGGCCGAGGCAAAGCGCTATGGCATGTCTGTCGGACTGAAGAATGCCGAAGACATTCTTCCAAATGTTACCAGTATCATCCAATTTGCCGTCAACGAGGTACGTTCTGAGCCAGAAGTCGAAGATGAACCACAAGTTGACAAAAACATAGGAATGCTCCACCTACGAACTAGGCTGCAAACAATACGAACCCTTCCTCAAAACCGGAAAACCAGTCTTCCACTACGAATACATCAAGCTCCTGAAGACCCGAAGCACCGGCCGCTCAGCCAACCCCGAGATGCAAAGCGTATACCCACAATGGGCCAATTTATCCAGCAACGATATTCGAAAATACTACTGCCTCGAAAAGAGTTTCGGCAACGGCGAACTCGTGCCGCCAACTGTCGGCCGTTTATTCAGCACAGCAATCAAATCGCTAGATCTCGGAGGCTGGGTCATGTACTGCGACGGCAGTATGGGCGACACACCCACCGCACAAACAGTCGACGCAGCGGATGGAGCTGGACGACGTGGTGGCCTTGGTGGGCTTTTCGGGGGTAGCGGTAACAGAGGGGGAGAGCAACAAGATGGCGATCAAGAAAACCGAGCTTCAGCTTCGAATCCAAAACCTACGCAAAGTTCGGGCCAAGAAGCCGAAGAAGACAGGGGTTTGGGCGGGATTTTCGGTGGGCTTGGTAATTGGTGGCCGTTTGGTAGTAGAGGGGGTGCGGAGAAGAGGTCAAAGTTCGCGCATGTTTCGCAGGATCTTGGGATGAGGTAGGATCATCATGGAAGGTTTTTGCGTGAAGAGTAATTTTGTGTCAGTAGAGGGTGAATTTGCATAATAACACAAAACTGGGTGTTTCGATGATAGGAAGGATTCCTGTTGGAGGCGATAATGACTCGTTAAACAATACTCACATCGATGGTTCTCCAGTACGCTGCCAGTCTCCTTTCCCACAACACAAATGGCTATGGATTTTCCGAAATCGCAGAGAGTGAGGGACTTGGATCTAAAAGCAAGTTCTATTTCAAAAGTTGGAATAAGTATGCAGGCGTTATGTTTCATAATTTTCTACTTCCGGGCGTCCTCTTTCGCCAAACTGACTGCGTTTCTTGAAATTGCTGTGCCCTCTTCCCTTCTTAAATGGTAAAATTTCACCCTGCCACTTGTTTAGGCAAGTCTTCCAGTTCCTCTTCGTCACTCGAGTGCCTTGGATTTGCTTTCCGGCTTTTTGGTTCGTTCTCCTCGTGCTGGTTGAGCTTCATATTGACGAACATCACGAACAGACCAACATCATAGATGATCCTCAGAGTACTTGCAGCTACAAAGGCTATCCAGAAATTGTCATTACCGGAAAGAATCCCCTACAAGGCAAGTAAGCAAGTTTTCAATATCGTCAGATTTTTGAACAACTCACAGTAGCGGTAGGCCCGGTGGATTGAGCGAGCGTTCGAAGCATGCTTGTAATGCCCATCACTGCAGTTCGCTCTTCAGACTTGACCACCGCAGCGATAAATGCGGCACGTGGAGCTTGGTCCAAGGAATTCAGGGCCGCGTTAAACATGAGAAGAGCTGAAGTCCACCCAACGCTCTTTGGTAGTGGAACAAAGCCAATAGCCAGAGACGACGGCAAATGAGTAAAGACCATAGTATTGATCAGTCCGATTCGTCGAGCGATTGGTGAGGCGAAAATGGCTACGAAAGCACAGATCCATTGCGAAACTGCAGTAATGTCTCCTAACGCAGATTTTGGGAGTTTAAATTTCTGGTCGAGGTAATAATTTTTGAGGCTATAAGGCGTCATTCCGTCGGCGAAAGAGTCCAGCGCAAGAAGAGCCCAAACCTTGTACATGACGCTTCGAGTTTGAGGAGATATTTGTTGTAACCGACTGGGCTTCTTGGCGGGCTTTTGACTCTTCGTCTGCAAATTAATCTCTTCTTCGCCATCGATTGAGTTTCTGTCATGGAGCAATATCTCATCCTCCTCTGTTGGAGCCGGAACAGGCTTCGCCTCGCATGCGTCGGATAGCATGCATGTGAGGAGCATATTGACAAGACCCATAGCGATCAGTACCCAAAACACGGCATGGTAAGAATCGATCAACGTCCACCCTTCTCTTCCTTGCAAGTAGTGAACCATACGTCCAGCAATTTCGGATCCCATGCTTGTTGCCATACCCGACGAGGTCACATACCAGGCCAGAACATCGTTTCGTGTTTTCGAAGTGGTGAGTCCGGAGAGAATGCTTTCTTCGATCGCTCTGAATGGTCCGCAATCTCCACCTGTAGCCGAGATTACACCGACGACTGCAGCAAAGAGGAGGATCCAGAAGTTCTCGAAGAATGCAAATGCAGCCCCGCTAACGACCATCAACAAAGAGCCAGCGAAAAGAATGCGTCGGCGCCCAAGTCGATCTGCTATCAGAGTGAGGAAAACAGAAAGCAAAACGTCTCCCAACAGAGTCAAAGTCATGAAAGCGCCTATCTGCGGATCCGAGAACTCGAGACTTTGCAGGAACAAAGCCATGGTGAGAGAATTGAAACCGTAAGCGACCATTCGTGAACATCTCATGGAGATGATTATTTTTGCGTCCCGACCGGTTTCTTGGAGCGAAGAGAGGCCGAACTCATGATAGAGCCATTTCAGCTGTTTGATTGGGAAAGACATTGGACGTAGAGGAAATCAATGAGATGAAGAGTTAGTGAAGAAAAAGTAAACGAAGAGAGGAAGCACAGCAAGGACAGGAAAGATTCATTGTGCTTGGCACTGATTCCATTGCAAATCACTGGATCCGGCGGCGAAGTCTTGTCGTGAGGCGGATCCTCAAGGATACCTGCTGGGTCACCACCATTAGGTGCAGCTTGGTGATGATGGAAGTTGGCGACATCGGAAGACAAGTCCCGGTTGATAGAGCGATGTCGCGCCGTGCACGTGACTAAGAGGCGAATCTCCGAGTCTTCAGAGTTCAAACCATCTTGCTCAACTTCTCCTCCATCACCATTCATTACTCCTGGATTATCATTCATCAAGCTCAATGCCGTCGCCGTTCTCACCATCCCGTCTCTCATATCTTGACTCTTGGTACGCCGTGATGGAAAGGGCCAGATTGCAAAAGCTGCCCAGTTAGCAAGACATCAAAATGATGGACCGGACAGAAGACTTACCTCGCGAATATCCCCAGCCAGCCTTCGATTGCCGACCACCCGAATATCTGCTTCTCGTCATGCGGTCGATTCACCCCCAAGAACACCGAAGTTGCAATGATCAAAAGCATAAACACGCACATTTCGATCAACCCCAGCCACGACGACTTGGGGAATTGTCTTCCACGGATGCAAAGGCAAAGAAGCTGGGACAGATTCCAGACGAACACGAGAAGAACCTAGACTTGTTAACCGTTATCGTTTGTTGCTCTGTAGATTTACTTACTGGTATTCTCCAATATGTACCGAATGGCGCTTCTTCACTATCAGCATATGTTCCCACAGGCACCTCTTGAACGACTGCGATTATAGCGGCGATGAGAGCAATTAGAGAGAGTACGGTTGCCAGAAAACGGAGTAGAAAGGTTCCAACGGGCTTTGCTTCGCAATAATCGACCAGCTTTTGGCGCATCTTTGAGTCAGCTGGACAAAGAAGACATCCTCATTGCGGAAGAGTCACAAAGCACGAACTCGAAGGTCTTATGGCGTATATAGGATGACATCGCGATGGTGCCCAGGGTCAAGTTCCGTCCTAAGTGTTCCGTGCGTTCTTGGCGAATGAGGCTGCACGTTGATATTAGGGTTAAGACTCTTAAACTCACGCTACATAATACTCAGCTCCCCTTATACGTGTCTCAAAATTATTCAAGATTGCCAGCAACTCCTTACGACTATAGCCTTCGCACCTCGCGAGGCTTCTATATTTGGCTAGTACGGCGCAGCCAACCCGTCATCGGATAGCAGTTCTAACTCGTACTGTAGATCCTTCAGCCTGTCGGACTGTCCAGCTTGTTCAGGTGGATTACGTGTCCCGGACACGGCATTTCCAATCCGAACATGGAATATCACTCTCAAAGCCACGCCTATATATGCCCAACCTCTGAGAGCCGAGAACATCTCAGTTCAAGTGCGACTAGCTAGAGACCCAGGAAAAAACTCACCTCTAACTACTGAAAGCTATGCGACGGACTCTTGCAAAAATTGAGGCAAATCCCCTAGGCGACAATTTCGATACTGGGAGCATATGCAATCTTAGTGATCCCCATCTCCTCCAGCGTCCTAGCTGTTCTACTGAGCGCTTTAGGTTCGATCTTCTCCAGTGTCACTTTCCCCACCACAACAGATGAATTCCATCCTCGAATCTCACCTCCAGTAGTTCCCATGTCCCTGATAATAACATTTCTGACAGTCACATTCCCAAACGTACCCACGACTCCTCTCTGATTATCCCGTTCCACAAACAACGCCAACCAAGTCCGCCTCTCAGATACCGTCCAACTAATCCTCTCAACATCGACATTTTCAAATAAAACATTCGACCCCAAGCCATCACCATATTTATGATGGATACCAATAGCACAAGAACAATCATAAACAACAACATCCCGAAACGTCACATTTGACTGAGGCTGCTGGAATCCCTGCCCCAGCTTCACCCCAAAAAGTCCCGTCCAACTAACCAATTCCTCAAAAAGCACATCCCGTATCTCCAAAGCGGGACCAGGTATATTCTCAAACCCCCCAGCTTGGCCCGGATCATACGTTTTGGTACTGAACGGATCATCCCATGATATCGCAATTGCTCTTTTCACAATAACGCTGGAAGATTCAACGATATCGATCCCATCATTCTCGCCCATATCGAATCTATCCAGAATCTTTAGATTGGAAAAGGAGATGGTGTTACTATACATGACGATTGTATTCCAGAAACTCGATTCCTTGAGAACAGGGCCGGAGAAGAAGAAATTCATCGTGCGTATTGGGGCGAGGAGTGTGACGCCTAGGTTTCTGGGATTGGAATACGTTGCTTTTCCATCTCCGTCGATGATTCCTCGACCGGTGATTTTGATGTCGGAAGAGTTGGGGTCGGTACGGATCCAGTATGTGAACTTGCGATTGAATTTTGTGAAGAGGGGTTCGTAGATTTCTGGGGCGCCGGTGTAGCGCAGGACAGAGCCGCCCGAGAGGTAGAGGTGGACGTTTGATTTTAGGACTAGGTTTCCGGTTTTGTAGATTCCCGGGGGGATGTAGACGATGCCGCCCCCAGTAATTGTTGCATCGTTAATGGCGGATTGGATTGATGCGGTGGCATAGTCTTTACCCGTGTTGTCCGCCGGGTAGGTCTTCGATGTGATCATGTGAACCTTGGGATCATTGATATCCACAGCTTCTCGGTCATTTTCGAGCGGATCTGCAAGCAGCACGAGTTCTCGCCGATCGTCGAGCTTGATGATGAGATAGTGTGGTTCGTAGAGAGTAAAGGCTATCTGGTTATCCTTAATCTTCGCCGTCAAGCCGAGCTTCAAAGGACTAATTGAGAATGTACCAACATTGCCAAATTTCTTGGTTTTGGCAATGGTGATTTGGACTGGGCCTTGCATGCTGAAATGTGCATAGTCGTAGGGCTCATGTTCAGTGACCGGGACATCGAAACCATTGACAGTGACTATATAGGCATCGGAGAGCTGGTGAATCGACGGATAGAAGGGATAGACGTCGACCTTTGACGTTGTTTCTGAGGCTGCCATCGCAGATGTTGATACCAGTAGTGTCGCAAAAAAGAATAGGAGGATGACTGAAGTTACTATGGACGTATTAGTGAGTGGTATCGCCTCGTATACAGTATTGATGATAATACAAAGATACCATAATCCACGGGAAGCCATTGCGATGGCAACAGTAATGACAGACAGTGAGGTCGAATAGAGATTCCAGTATAAGGATACTCGGAGACCTACATTTTCTGAAGTCATTATATTACAGAAACTGTCTCGTGATGAGTGAGTGATATAGAGACAGATGTTCTGAAGCCCAGGTAAGGGCGTGATGTTGAAATTTAGAATGCAATTTCATTAACAGCCACAAATCAACATTGCGAAAGAGGGTGTTGGGACTTCAAAATCGCGGAATCTTTCCCCCTTTCCTCCTTGCAAGGAAATGGGCTGCTGATGTATAAATAGATATTCCAATTCAAGTACGTTGAAAAAATCCTCAATACTACCCTAACACTTCTCAAATCGGCCCGGCCAACCCAGTCGCTTCATTTTTCTCTTTGCCGATAATAGAATAGCGAGCTACGAGCAATATCAAAAAGGTCAAGGTTCTGGCAATCCTGAGAAGTATATTTCCAAACATTTCTCCATTCAGAAACCACTTCAATCATACACTCCATAAAAATACCAACAAAACCAAAATTCTTTGCATAGAATGATTCCCGTATCCACTACAAAACTCAAGACAGGTAATGACAGCATCGTCCCCCGATCAACAAACAATATCCCAATCCAAGAGCGCATCCCTCAAAACCCAGTCCCCATCGCCACGCCAGGCGCCATGCTCTTACTGACAGCCCCACCCAAAGGCCCCAAGCTTACGATCAACTTCCATCTGATCCCGATTGAAAGCAAACAAATACTCACCCTTCCCACCAGATCCCTTGAAGATACTAGGAACCGCCCCAAACGCCCCATTCCCAGACAGAAAAGCCCACTGGAACAGAGTAGCAGAAGCTCTATTACTAAAAGCCGTAGTTCCAAGTTGGAAAGTCGCCGTCCATGCGCCAACATCCGATCCTTTGAATTGCCTATCTTTGGTGACCTGCTGACCGACCACTTTTTGGAAGTCGTTCGTTGTGGCCCCGGTCCAGGTCCGGCCTTCGCTTAAAGAGCAAGCTGATATGGGAACCCAAGCGAAGCAGGCTACGTTTGGAGCGGCGACTTGCTGGGTCGTGAAGAGGGTGTACGAGTAGGACAGCCTCGGGGAGAAGTTGCAGGGGTATGGAGTCCCTGCACGCTTTTCTGGGGAATGGAAGCCATGGACAACGCTCGTGATTTTGAAGCTGTCGGCATTGAGCTCGTGGATCTCGCTCGTGGTGTTGAGCAGGATTGCTATGCCGGCTTTCGTATTGAGGAGGGTAAGTCCGATTATGAATGGTAGGTATTGTGTAAATAGCAGCATGATGTTTGAATAGTGACAGGTCGGTCAAAGATCGGTTTTCAGGGCTGAATGATGAGTGCTAATGAATCCTATAATGTCTCCCATGATGAACGTTCTTCTTATATTAATTCAGAGGCCAAGTCTGGCATCGAACATCAAAGGTATGATCTCTTCCCGAGCTAATACGCAAACCAGGCTATCAAAATTTCGGGGGTAGATTTTCCGAAGGCACAAACGTCCTACAATTCGGATTTCTGCCTTCTTGGAGATTCGCGCTTAGGAGCGACTCTAGACTTCATTAGCTCAAATCCGTTCAGTTTGCAGCGAGCCTCTGAATAGATCAGGGCACGCTGTGTGATAGGTCTTTATGGAGCGCAAGAGGCTTGACGACAGTGGTACTTGTACGAAAGGAGTGTAATCGCTTGTGCTATGAGTGGTGTGAAAGAGGTCCTTGAAGGACGAGTTGGGGCGGAGTCGGACTTTTGGTCCCATGATGCTGTCATGGTATGACAAGGCTGTATGCTATTAATAAGCACGATCGGAAAACAGAGTTCAACAGAGACTTCTTTCTAAACACTGGCGTCAGGTATTTGACGGTGCGTCGTTGATCCTATTCTTTTGCTTCGTCCGGCAGTCCGGACAGAAATCCTGAAGGAAATCATGCATTAAGCTTGTCCTGCATATATCGCTGCAACTCCGTAAGGTTACATCAAGACTTCGAAGACAGATTTGCACTTCAAACGGCTAGTATTTTGATTGAAATCGTTGACTACCTTGGTCAAAATATCCGCCACCTGTTCCCAACGCCAGCGCTATGCTCACAGTCCTTGTCAGTATCCGACACGCGTTGCTCAACCTGATGTGACCGCATTTCCTTCGGCCTTGTGTATCAGGCTCTTGACGATGCCTTCAAATGTAGGTGCAAGCGAGCAGCTCCTGTACTTCTCCACAAGAAGCAGTCCCTCCTCTTCCGGCGCCCTGCCCTCTTCCTCTGTGCCAAATTTGACACCTCCCACCTCCGTCCCGACAGGATAAACAGGTCGTACTCCTTCTTCAATCAATTGAACAAATGCCGGATCGATAGGGACACATCCCAGGAACGGAACCTCGAACTGTTTCGCCATTGCTTCTCCTCCTCCTTTCGAGAAGACATTGGTGCATTCCCAGCAGTGCGGGCACACAAATCCAGACATGTTCTCAATTACTCCGAGAACCTTGACATTGACCTTTGTGCAGAAATTCAATTCCTTCTTCACGTCGGAGGTAGATATCGCTTGTGGTGTTGTCACTACGACTGCACCAGCTAGTTGTTCCGGCCGGCAATCTTTGTGTATCGTTTCCATTAGAGAGATGTGTTCGTCCGAGGTTCCAGGTGGTGTATCTATCAATAGATAATCAAGATCGTCCCACATCGTGTCCGTTAGAAATTGTCGTACCATGGCTGTCTTCTTCGGACCACGCCAGATGACAGCTGTCGAGCGTGAGGAGAGAATGAAGCCAAGGGACATGCAGGCCAGTGCGCCAATTTGTGTTTTATCACCATTCCGTGCTTCCTTCTCTTCATGAACGGCGACTGGGACAAAGCCTCCAGCTGCTTGTGTGACTTTCTTCTCCTCTATGCCAAAGAATCGTGGAATGTTTGGGCCTGTCAGATCGACGTCTAGTACTCCCACCGATTTTCCTTGCAGCGAAAGCGACAACGCCAGTTGTGTGGTGACACTGGACTTTCCAACACCGCCTTTACCACTCAGGACAAGGATAATGTGCTTGACGTCTTTGAGTCCCATCTTCGGAGATGCAATGGAGATGCGATAGTGGGGTGAAGGTGTTGGTTTGAGGTATGGCCGAGGGCTACAGCTATCTTGAGAGGCTCAGCCGGGTTCGAGGTGTCGGAAGGGTATGATAGGGCACCGAGTCCGCAATATCATGGTGTGTAGTGAAGTCTTGCTAGATTTGAATGATGCTGAGAAATCGATGGCGAGTTCCGATATCGAAAGGTTCTGGGTGCCTGAGTAATAGTAGATCTAGTTCAGTTTCTGCCCCACGCCCCTGACTCGTTCATAAATTCTCCGACCTCCATCAAACTGTAATACACTTTCCTCTCCAATTCATCCTTCCCTCTACATCCTGGAAGGGCCGAGTCACGGCCTGTAATGGTACCTGCATCGAGGCGAGAGTGCCTACATCAGGAAGAACTCATTGCTCCATGGCAGCCGTCCTTGGTGCACCCACTAGATCAATCAAATCGTGGAGTAGATTCGATTCCTGTCTCAATCGTCCCCTATTCAACAAATAGGCACATTGGAGAACAACGCAATGGTGAGGCTTATGGATTCAATGCACGACATTGGACTACAGGAACAACAAGACGCTGAAGTATGTTCCTTTGCCTACTAGGCAGTGGGATTGAACTAAGCTCCTGGACCATAGAAAACCTGGTTGAAGATAACTCGTAACTACTTATCACTGTCAAGCCCGAGTATCGAATGGTCACGCGAAAAACAGGCTTCAGATATCCGACAATCGGTCGCCCGAAGCTCCAGGACCATATCGTTTCCTCCCAAAACCCACCGGATTGGATATGCCGTTCTAAATCCAACTATCAATATTACTAAGCTTCTAACGATCCGAGGTCGAGGAATTGCTAGAATGTATTGATATCAGTCTCAGATTGTGCAACTCTACTTGAAGAGGTCAGTCAATTCAACCGAAGATGATTTAGAATTTCTACAGGTGGCAAAAGCAGTCTATTTCTATAGGAAAACAGTCGAATATTTTAAGAGATGAGAAATCCGGGTGCTGCAGAGGAAACTGTAAAATGCAGTCGAGTAGGTCTAGTAAATTGCGATGTCGAATACACCCGATGCGCGGATTGGGAAATGCCGTTTGTACCGGTGAGATTAGATCCCTAGATTAAGTCTGTTCAGCGTCGGCGGTGTTCACTACCTACTTGACTAATGACTGCACTTGATTGTCCCGGGTTGGGTGACAAGCCTCCCGTCCCATATAATCGATCAATATTCCCACGATGCCACACAAGTGGAATATGTCAATGGAGTCGGAGCTGACTTGGATCATGATTTCTTTGTACATCATCATCATCATCATCATCATACGTAACGCGTAAGATTCGTATACATACAAACCCTATGGTACAATGAAATGTATACTAGCTTCTCAACTTCCTGAATTGTATCAGAGCTTCCATACCTGCCTCGGCCTCACCACGTTCATGTACTGAAATTCCAGCAAAGATCTCATCAAGTTCAACCATATCCGAAGCCTGTTTCGCCTCCATGTTTAATTTGTACAGAAGTGGATATTCTGCTGGCCTCCATTCGCTCGGTTTCTTGCCCAGTAAGTTTTGTGCGCTGACGTCTTGATCCATACAAGTCCACATGTCGTAAGGATGGTAGCGTATGATAATCTCCTCGAAGCCTGACTTGGGCATCACGAGAATTTTGAGCGCACGATATATGAACCTAGCCCAAAAGAAAGGGATCAGCCGTCTGTTTTCCCGCGCGAGTCGCGTCTCCTCGGGGCGACGAAATTGCAACGGACCGAGCAAATTTGTTCCAGTTCGCTCCATAAAATAGAGAGGAATGATAATAGAGCGGACTTGCGTTGAGAGACGGATGTAATCAAGCAGCGGACGAATCTCATTGGTGGTAACATGGTCGAGGTCTTCGATGAGATTCGTCGGCATACTTTCCCAGCAGAACTCTATGTGGTGGAGTTTTCTCATCTGCCGCTGTTGTCCGTGGAGGAATTCGTGGATGCGCTTTGGACCTCCTACGAGACGTACTGTACCAGAGAGGAAGAGCTCTTCGACGTACTCAAGGAGAAACTGTTTGTTGACGAGAATGAGTGGGAATGTCAGACATGTCGCTATGCTAAGGAGCGGGCTGAGTATGGGTATTTTTCCAATAAGCTCGTTGCCGATAAAGAGAGAATGATCCTCCGTGGTGTAAAGCCTTGCGAGACTCTGATATACCAGGTTGCGCACTTCACGTGGCAATATGAAAAAGCCGCGTGGTTTCGACGAGGATGTGAATAGTGGAGGTTGCTGCAGCGGATTCGTGACATTAGCCGTCGGTGGCTTACCCGGCGCAGGTAATTCGAAATGTAGCTGGCGTCTGACGCGCTTCTGGTGCCGTAAGTAGCCATCAGAGGCAGATCGTCTTTCTGCTCCTGGAGGGAAATTATTGTCGTCTTGGTAGAACTGATGGAAATTCATGTTGTTGCGCAAGTTTTTGATGTCGTTAGAACTTGAAAGCATGGGCATGGGCACATTGGGTAACAGGGGTGGCGAGAAGATACTCAGGTTGCTGATCACGTGAGAAGCCGCTAGCATGTCTCGAGTCGCTAAGCCTTACGGACTCCCTTTTAGTTTCACTAAATAAAACCAATATCAAGCCGAGAGCACACGAGTCACAATCTTGGCACATCACTTCAAAGACCCCAGGCCCGAATAAGTTTCTTAGTGATTCACCTTTGAACAACTGCGCGCTTCAGCCTCCTCGATTTTGAAGCCGGGAGAGAAGCACTCGTCCGCTAGTTATGGATGGACAATGAAATGAATATTCTAAACAATGATTCAAGCGCGAACAAACAGAAAGTAGAGAGGAAAGTCAAGACCTGATTTTGTATTTTAATACCAACAATAGGAATATCTGTCCCGCTCAAATGCCAACGCTATGCCTAGTGTATAATACCTGCCAGGCGACATCCTTTCCAACTCAAACCATTAATCCAGACTTGCCTGCAAAGGAAATAGTCAAGACCGTATTGGTGTCGCGATCGCTACAACGCCCAAATGCATATTCATACCTACTACAGTACCAATTTTTCGCCAATGTCGACATTTCATAGACATGCCCAACGCCCATATCCATCCAATCACCCTTCATACTAATAGGATCTTGAGGACGAATTGGAGACTTGCTTGTAGCAACAACAAGCTCATCTTCTCCAAGATATTCCAACATAACTTTTCAACATTCTTACTCATTAACTTCTTCCAGAGTACCATGATGTTGACGAATCGGAGAGCTGTCCATGACGACACCAGAGTCCCGATGCTCCTTCCCACCTGTATTTCGAAGATTGTAAGAACGATGGAGAGCAGTCGTGGTGGTGGTCGTCTTATGTGCCTTCGCTTTCTGCACGGATGCCACATCAGGTGTGCCAACCATGGTTTGTTCTTCGTCAAACTCGACATCGCCGTCCTCGCCAACAGGGAGAACGTCGCGTTGAAGTAAGAGCTGCGACACACCATGAGACTCATGGGAGATGCGTTGATTGTGTTGGCCAATGGCATCGAAAAGGGCTTCGTAATGACGATTCTTCTTTTCGGAAGTGGCGTATTTCTTACGCAGCTGTCCGAGGTCATCCTCGTAATCGGTGATGGTACCCTCCTTCTCCGTGACCTGGGTGGTGAGAAGATCCACTTTCTCTCGGTACTCCTCGATTGTGAGCTTATCTTCCTGGACAGTCGTGTCGCGAGCGCGGATAGTTCCCTCATGCTGTGCAATAGTGGCCTCATGTAACTGGATGGTTGCCTCGAGGTCCTGGATGGTGGCGTCGTTTTCTTCGCAAGTAGCCTCCAATTCGGCCTTGGTAGCGGTGAGCTCCTGAATTGTCGACTCATGCTGTTGTATAGTGTCCTCTAAACCATCGATATCAGAACTGAGCGACTTGATGGTCTCATCCTTTTCTTCAATCAATGTCCTCAACTCATCGATTGCGGCGTCAAGCTCCTCATTGCGCGCATTGGTAGAGTCAAGGTCAGCCTCAAGCTGCTGGTTCTCCTCTTTGAGACTGTCGGCCTTGCGATGCAGTTTCATACCAGTCTCTCGTTCCTCAGCTATGGTCTTGTCCATATCTTCGATAATCGATTGACGAAGAGCGACCTCCCGATCCATAGCAGTGCCGTGGGAGTTGTGCAGTTCTTCAACAATAGAATTGTGTTCTTCAATAAGCTTCTTCTTTTCTGCAATGGCCGCCTCCAGCGATTGCTGCTGGCCAAAGACATCGGACTTCAACTTGTTGATATCCAAGTTAAGCTGATGAATCTTGCTGGTATCTTCTACTGACTGAGCCTCCATGGTCTCAATCTTCGTATTAGCCTCATCCAAATAGCGTTCGGCCAACTCTCGTTGGTGCTGCTCTGTCTCGCGTCGGCGCCGCAGCTCCGTGATGCCATCAATCAAGGCGTCGGTATTGATGCCGGCGTCCAAGAGTGTATCGCCAGCCTTCTCCTGAACTTGGAAAGCTGACTCGAGTTTCGATCGAAGGACGGCGATTTGATCATTCTTCTCTTGTTCAGACTCCAGCCGTGCCTGAGTTTCGTCCTCCATAGCCTGTACCATACCCGACATCTGCTCATCGTGCTCTGACTTCAGCGTTGAGATTTCGTCTTGGAAGTTTTGGATGACACTTGCAAGTTCCTCTTCTTTGGCAGCCCGAGCGGCTTGGGACTCTTCGAGCTCTTCCTGTAGTTGAACCTTGTCTCGCAGCAAGGAATCATTGTCTCGGTCTAGTGAGTCCTTGAGGATGTCCTTGGCATCCAAAGTCTCTTGGAGATCTGTGACCTCCGTTTGCAATTCCTGCTCGGAAACCGTCAGGATAGCCATCTGCTGTCGGAATTTCTGGAGCAGTTCAACCATAAGCTTCAGCAGCTCATCATTTGTCATGGTGTCGAAATGTTCATCTGGAAGCATATCAAGTCTGCTCAGCTCAGTCCGAGCAATGACGAAAGCTTCGTGCACGTTGGTAACGATATCCAACATCTTGTCATCGTCAGTTGAGAAACCAATATTTCGCAAGCGAATTCGTAGGCCATCTGCTTCCTTTGTAAGCTCCGCGTGGATCTTGCCAGCTTGGAAGAGTTGATCCTGATACTCGTCCACTATTGCCCTGCACGAAGTATGGTTCGGGTGATGGTGCGTGAGATCTCCGTTGGTGGTGCGGACGACCACGTTCTCGTTGTGAGCTGAAAAGTCTATTGGTTCAGCATCATCCATGGCATTGTCGTGGTATAGGTCGACTGTGTCGTGTTGTGGTTCGTGATCTCGATGTTCGGCAATCCTATCCTCCAGCCGGGCCTTCTCACGCTTCAACTTCTCAATCTCGTTTTCCTTTTCGTGCTCTAGAGTATTGGCGACTCCCATTTGTCGTTCCGCCTCCCGCTCGAACTCCAACTCTTGAATCTGAGCTTTCATGTCCTTGTGCTCTTTCTGCAAAGCATGCAAACGAGTTGTGTATTCATTTTGCTCTTCGCTCAAGTGGTTGCGGGACAAACGACGCTTGGAATGAGGGTCAATGGCTTCCAGAGGTGCGAATTGACGTTCTTCGATGTCGCTCGTTAAAGCACCAAGCTGAGCAGGCATAGATTTTCGGCCACGCACCGATTTTGTAGGACGGGCGATAGGCGTTGATTTCACCGTGGTCTCCCTGAGCTGCTGCGTCAAGGTTGTGGTCTGGTAGACTGGTGGCGAAGAGGGAAGCGCGCCAGCCGGCGATGATCGATCATCAACAATGACTTGGACATCTTGTTCCACCTCTTGCTCTTCTTCGTCCAGTATGATGTCCTCGTCCTCGACGCCGACCTGTGCAGCGTCGGTACGGGATCGCTTGGCGCGCGGAGCTGAAGCTCGTTGGGAGCTGGCACGCCGCTTACGAGTTGGACGTGCAGTACTCTGGCTGTCCTTCGCGCTGGCCGCACTGGGACGTGTCTTTGGGGCCATGCTGGTGTTCGTACGGGCTAGCAGGCGTGTAGTCTGGCGGTAGCCTTGCGGCGACAAAGGCAGACGGTGCTGTGTAAGGAAATTGAAGCTGGATTGAATGTGTCTCCAGAAAGAGTCCAAATGGGAGGAGATGTCGGTTATCAAAAAGGAATTGGCAAACAGAAAGAAGTAAAAGGCTGTGGCTGGGTGTTTCGGGAATGCAAGTGTTGAACGAAAACAGATGGAAGCCACTGCAGTGACAAAGAAATGGCTGGGCAAAATGACGCGGACGCGTTCAAAAATTTCAAAAGGCGCGGTCAGCCACATCCAATGAGAGACGGACAATACAGAAACACTGGTATCAACCGAAACTTGTATTTCCCTGGTACACAACAACACAACTGACGTCGACTGCAGACAAGATGAAAATTGGTCGTAATTGTTGCGTCGGGAGACGTCCAGCTAGTTCTACGCCAGCTATTCTACGTGTGCCCAATGCAGATCTTTGGCCAGGAAACCTGCCGTGTCTAACTCTGCCACTCTGCCACTATAAGACCGTCCGAATAGTCAACCCTTACTCTCCCAAAAGTCAGACGCTCCCTGCAAATCATCAACATTCAACAATGCTACACCCTCTTCGAGCAGCCTTCTCCAAAGTGCATTCCGAGTTCCCAATGGCCAGCCTGGTTGATCCCAATACCTCGCTCCGATTCCACGACTCTTTGCATAGGAAATCTGGCTGCGGAGGAGATCGAGTTGCGTCGAGTTGAGTCCTTCCGTAACCACTTTCCCGAACTGAGCCGAGAATTGGGCGGATGCTATCGGGGTGATTAGAGAGGTGACGTTGATACCGGCCGACGTGTTCAACGTCGACAATTGCGCATCGAGGAATATGAATCTGGGGCTTGAAGATGTTGCTGGGTCCTGTGGGAGAAAATAGCCTTTTGGCGTATTTCCTGTTCCGATGGCTGTCACAGCACCGCGAGTAGTAGTCTTGCCATCAGTTGTCGTTAGATATCCTGCATCTTTGAGGGGAGCGAGGGCAGAAAGCACAGCTGGCCAGGTTGTTGCCCCGTCGGTTTTCAGATCGATCCATAGGTAGAGGGTTTGGCCACTGTCAGTATCGTAGACACCGTTTTTGGTTGCAGACGAGGAGACGAATTGCGTTGTTGGGTTCTGGCGTTTTATGGTGTCGAGGATTGGGTCGATGTAGAGAGATGCGAATGTCCTTTCTGGCGTAAGAGCTGAGATTTCGTGCCCAACCTGCTTGATATCAGATCTCGTCCATGGATTGAATGGGAGATTTACATAGAGCGTTCCATTAATCAACCACACATCTGCTTCCACCGAGATTGCACCCGCACTCAGAGCAGAGTAAAATGGTAGATCCCTCCAGTAGTCATTATGCGAATGGAATGGTTTCTAGAATCAGAATCAGCTCGATTTCTCTTTAGTCCCATTTCAATCTCTGTAGTCCCATTTCAAATGAGGCTTGAGAAGAAACACATACCGGAATAATCCCCCTCGTCAAATCAGTAGGATAAGTATAAAGATTACTTTTATGCGTATTCGCCAAAATATTCTGAAGTGTATCCGACATGGCACAAACTCTCGATACGCACGCCAACAACGACGCTACAAGTACAGAATTTCTCATGTTGCCTAGGACCTTCAAACAAACCGGGGAATGACGCGAGACCGAAAGACGATACGGGAGGGAGATTGCGATGGGAGAGAGTCACAGGGGCAAACAATTGACGATGAAAGAATGTTTTACTTATGAAGATGCTTTCTCCAAGGGAAATCACGAATGCGTCGGCCCGGGCGGATGGCGAGGATGATCTTGGCCCAATGGATCATGCCCGTGGCTGAATACTGGCTGCTGGCCTCATTGGATTTGGCATAAGCATTTGATGTGCCTGGATCCTCACTGCAGGTCATCGCCTTGGCATGCTCTTTTGACAGCCCGCGATGTTTGGTGTGACTTTGGGAAATGGTGTTGGAGCATTGAAAATGCAGGCATTCATCAACGACATCGGAGTGGCTGCGACGTTTGGAATAGTTTCGAGCATCTTATTCTTCTGAACACGTAACTTCGAGATGATCTGATTCTAGATCTCTTAATCATCTGATCTGCTAATTGCCTTTGTTCTCAGACAGAGAAGTTGGTTCTCAAGCAGTGATCTCGTCAATCCATGACCGTTGATACAAAATCGTACACATATGCTACGTGATCCTTCACTTCTTCTTCTTTCCGCCCTTCTTACCCATCTTCCTCTTCTCGGCAGTCCTAGCTCTCCTGGCAGTGGTCTTCCTCCATGCCAAAAACCTGTCTCCACGCACAAACGGTCTCACTGTCACACCAGCCTTCTCAGCTGCTCGACCAATCTCAGCATTGGTTTCTCGGAACATGTAATTCGACGTCATTATCAATCCGTGCCCTTCTCTTGTCTGTACCGGCTTGGGCACTATGATGTTGCCACGTCTGGATCGCATTGGTTTCGCCTTATCTTCCAAGGCACTGAGAGCATCTTCAGAGTCTTTCTGTCGCTCTGCAAGACTCGTTTTGACCAATGATGGAAGCTGGTGATAGAGAACCACGGGTGTTGGTCGAGGTACTGATCCTTGCATTTGTACAGGTGCTGCAGTGACAGCTTCTGGCTCTTTCCTTGGGACGGCCAACATGCCTAATCTTCTCCTCCTGGCCGCGTTCGGTGGCGTGGGAAGTGTTTGTGTTCGTTCAAACGCAACACCAATGTATTTTCGTTTAGGATGTTTGGCAGGATCGCGGTAATATTTGACGAACCCCGTCTGAGTCGCAAAGATGGTATGATCTCGGCCCATATCGCAGTTCTCGCCTGGGAACCATTTCGTACCGCGTTGACGAAAGATGATGTTTCCTGGTACGACAAATTGTTCTGTCCAGAAAGTGAGCGGATCGTTCTCGTGTGCCCTTTGTGATAGACTACTACATACCGCCACTCTTTTTGGCTCCTAATCGTCTTCCTGGAGAGTTCTTGGGTCCATTGGCACGACCTTGGGCTTGATGGGAGGCGTGTCGAGCAAAAAGTATAGATGGTTTAGTGGGAGAAGTGACGGCGCGGAGGTATCGAAGGGCTTGACTTGATGGCCGAATTGTCGAGCTACAGCATATGGATGGTAATATGGTTGTCCGCAAGGACCCTAGCAGACGGGCTGGAGCCATTGTTGTGATGGTGGTCTCGAGTGGAGACAATCATCCTACAGAGTTCGAGATTCAGGAAACGGGCTCCACTAAAATGCCAACGCTACATGCTATCACTATCACGTGCATACAATCTTTGGAGCTACTAGTTCTATAATCCATTGGAAGCTTGTAAATATTGCTCCACTGGTATTACCATTGATTTTTACAATATGAAGCTGTTTACGGCATCTTTCTCGTCCTCAATTTCTTAGTAAGACAAGGTTATTTCACATCATCCGCGCGCTCGATCTCTAAAGCGTGTCCACTTTCAACTCGATATTATATGTTGTAAGCCTTGAGTGCTCCGCTCTATATCATTGCTCATCAATCATCAAATGGTCTATCTAGACTGCTGCTGCAATTGCTTCATACTACTCTGTTCGTCCCAGGCCTTTGTCCAAGGTGCCGCAGTCTCCGCTGCGTTCAATCCCAAATCACTAACCCGACTACCTGGCCTGCTGTTGCTTTGCGACGTCTGCGTTGTCTCGACCATCACGTTGATACCTGGAGATGTTGGCTGACCTTCAGAATCAGACACCGTATTCCTTCGCCCCAAATCGACAAGCGTCGAGCAAGTCCAAATATGACTGGCGGCGGCGCTCCATGCGTGGCTGCTCTGCGTGCCATTGAGTTGGACGGTCGGCAAACGTAAGTTCCTTCTTGATGGCGCCGAGGACGAGAGCATATTAGGGAACCATTTCTGTAACAAAGGTTTGATCAAGATCAACGATGCGCAGATTATGCCCACATTAGCCTCTACGGCACTCCATGTTACCGATGCTCCGGCGGATTCTTTGAGAAAGGGAATTAGAGCAAGATATTTGGTAAGGCGGAGGGGACTCACTAGCGAACAGGTGGTGGGCTGCTGTGTCCCTTACTCTGACTATACGGACAATGCCTATCACGCAAGTGCTGCTTTCATCAGCAACGAAGAACCTGAAAATCATAGGACGACTTACAAGCAGCCGACCAGGAACAGCATACAAAGCCAGAACATTTGTCTCCGGGGCAATTTCAATCTCCCAATAAGCGGAATAGGCAACGCCCAAACGAGGAAGTCCAGCCCCGTATTTATGCTTGCTGCTGCTGTCCAATAGACCAAAGAATTTCCACAACGGCCAGATCTTTCGATTTGCCACAGTTTCTTAACAGGCCAACATAGGAAAATACCCCAAAAGACGCCAAGAGTGAAAGAAAGAATGAGAAGGCTGAAAACAACGTAGCATGCCCACTGGAGAGTGCGATAACTAGCATCATTGAAAATTTTCAGATACTGGGCCACGATCGACGCCTTCGTGATGTTCGTGAGAGCCAGGTAGATGCATTGACCGGCGACAATGAGCTGGTAATGCCATTAGCTGAGATGATATACACACCGTCTTTGGCCAAGCTTACTTTGACTTCCATAGGCGTGACAAGCGTACTTCCATCCGGAGACCAGCGCGCCTCCGTCTTCACAACAACGAGCTCTGTCCAAATCAGTCCACCATCCCGATCTTCTCATCTCGATTGCACCACCAAGATCGCAAAGTGCACGGCAGCATATTCAGGGGTGATCCAAGAAAAGAAAGAAAGGGAAAATGTTACTCACGCGCAGCCACAATACCCATATACGCAAAACTCAGAAGCTGCACACTCATCTCGTCAGCAACACGATTTTCAAGGCGTACAAACGCTCCTAGAAGGCATGGTTGATGCAAGAAAGACGAACCATGGATAGGGAAATCAAAAAATCTTCTCGGCCAATGTGTCGCATCAGCTTCCTCCGAGTGTACAATCGCAAAACGACGACGACGAAGGCAGTACACGTAAACGCTATCGTCGGAGAAAGCGTAGTCCAACCAATCGTGTTCGGTGCTACGGGTGCATGAGAAGCGGGCCCATTTGGCACGAATCCCATTACTAGTAGTAAAGGCGGAGGGAGTTTGTGTACAGAATGGGTGCCCGGTCAGCGGAATAAGCTAAGGGGACAGGCAGGTAATAATGAAGGTTGATATAGCCTCAGTTCTCACACAAGCGTATGAGAAGTGAGGTTTTGATTTTGGCGCCATGGTGGAATCGATCGCATCTCGACACGTGGGGAAGAGGTATCTTGGAACCTGACATAACGGTCTTGCATCATGTCAACCAGGTGTTGTCAGACAACCAGAACTTGCACGACTGGTTTGAGCGGACGGGGAGAAGGGCATAATCAACGGAACTGTCGCTGGTAGAGAGTGGATGGCGGATGGTGGATGGTGGCATGTTACCACGGAATCATTCTGACAGGATCGTGGAGACGGTGTGAGCGCATGGGGCGTAGTGTAATCCATCAGGGAAAACAGCGAGGAAAGTGGTCAACTCGGAGAATTATTTTGGAGGATATGCCTTGCATTTTAAACAAGCTATGATACTTGGCAAATGGAGGTATTGCCGTTTCAGGGTGTCATTCATTGTTGGTGGTCTGTTCGCTAGCGACTGTTGGTAGGAGTACCTCCTAGTGTGTTGGGCTGCACTGCTTTGACTTTGGTGGTTCTGACCTCGAAACTTGGTAGCGATGGGAAAGCGATCCAGATGCCAAGCGACCGATGACCTCAACTTTGCCGAGAGCAGAAAACAATGGGCGTGCAGGTGCCCGGTTAAGGTAAAGGTATGCCTCGCGACAATCTTCGTTCCCGCACCCAATTCCTGACAGGAATCTACAATCACAAAAAGATATCCATTGCGACAGATTTACTGGTCCTTTGCGACCAAGAGGACATCTTGATTGGTGCAACTCGAGCCCTCTCTTTCCCTGCTCCGAGTGTAAAGGTGTAAAGCCTCAAAGTCACACGCACCGCATAACGGTCTTCATGTTGTACGACCTTGCGATCGCGTGTCACTGCTGATGCAGTTGATCAAGACCAAATCCGCCAACTTCGCCCGATGGTATGATTGAGTTGCACCACTAGGAACTAAAGTATGATTACTGTTAGCCGTGCAATGAGAGGTGGTCTCTTGGAATTCCTCGAGAAACTCTACGAAACAATGGTCGATCGGCAGCCCAAGTACTTGTAGTCGTGGTGGTATCAGCGCCGAACTATATGACATGCATTAAGTAAACGGCCGGTGCTGCACAGTAATCTTAACGGTGCTCGTAACACCTTTCAGTTGACAGCCGGCTGCACGGTCATTGAAGAAAGGACAGTCCATCGACGTTTGATAGGGATCGAGACTGTAATTGCTCGTGTTTTACTGAAGGGTAGCACTGTGAGACCCGTTTCGCCCATCTCATAGACATGCTGAGAGAATGTCTTGAAAAGAAGGGTAGTCTACTCGAAGAATTGTAGGAATGTTGGAAAGCGACTCATTTCGTGTAATAGGCGAGGCAGCATACACCAAAAACAATGAGGCTTCTCAAATACCGGATTTCGGTGTTTCCGAAAGACAGCGCTGTTGAAGAGTCAGCAAAGATACATATATAACGACGAGGCGGTAACCATAGGCAACTCATAGCGTTAGTGTAGCACAATTTACGGAAGTGTCCACGCCCATGGCAATGTGATAAGCGCGTCGGCTTCAATACGATGTATGCAAGTAAAAAACTGGGAATTCACAGGTCGCCCTGCAATCTTTCGGAATCAGAGAAAAATCCATTGATATACAATGGCTTGTTGATTGGGCCACGCTCTACACCGTGGGTGGCAGTTCCTCCGAGAAAACCTTCATGTCCCCGATCGATGAATGCCTCAAAGACATAGGTAGCCGCTCGAGTGCTCTTAGAACCTGCAGCATCTTGGAGCGGTCAATTCTAATGAGATAATCGTTGTGCAAAGATAAAGATGGTGGTTGACAGGTGATTGACACTGCCGGCCAGATCTCGTGTTGGCTGTCCTCGTTCGTTGGTGCCAGAAGAGGTAGTACAACCATGAAGCTTGGACGGCTAGATGCTTCTAACTGTCACAGCATATGACATGTTTCTTGACCAACATTTACTCCGCATGCTTTCTCGTGTAGGCCACGGCTGTTGGGAGCAAGAGAAATTCGGTGCGCCATATCCTTCTTCTAACATTTGCTGCGCCCGAAGTCCAGACGGGTGTTCTAACCATAGAAAGGCTGTAGTGTTGATTCGAGCTTTCTTGAGGCTCAGTCTTTCCGACTTGGATGGGCTAGTTCACCCTCCCTCGGATCAGGCCGGGCCTACCATCTCACGAGCGGATAATTGTGGCGTTTTTCGCGCTTCTCATTTGCAACCCCGCATGGCCCAAGAGCCCGGATATAGGTCTTTTATTACTGTAAGGGTAGCACACATTGGCCCCTCCTGACGTTTACTGAGTAGCCCAAGAGGGTGGCCCAAAGACTAGCGGCTTCCGTATTTGTGCCACTGCAATTCCAAGGGAGAACCCTGCCCGAAATTAAAAGTTAAGCTTGTTGGAGGGGATGAAAGCGCGATACCTTTTGCTGCACTGAACCGACATCTTTGGGCAGCTCGAGATTGTTGTGCGTGGATGTACTGCAGTATCCCCACGGGCCTGTCATTTAAATGGCACTGATGTGGTGACGAGATTGACTGACGATGGCCAGGATATCGTTTACTCGGGGTTACCAGATCTGTCTTCACGACTTCTGCATCGGTATCCGGATCCAACTGGCGGATTCATCGGTAAGAAGACGTGATGCAATTGCTATGGAGCGGGACAGGGCAACCGAACGTGACAGTGAATAGACAGGTTGAGCCTGTGTGGACGGTAAGGTGGATGTATGCGAAAGGAAAACTTCGACATAACATGCGAGCAGGGTGTTTAAAGGTCAGATCTCGGTGTCTAGATTGACGTGGCCGTGCATCGTTAAGACCTCCCGCCAATAGTATCAGGAGACAAAGAAGTCCTCGTGGCATATACTCTGCACGCGTGGCATGGGGATCCTGCAGATAGGATATGCTCAAGCACAGGAACGGTGACATGCCTTCAGGCGTGCGCGGGCTTGAAGGCTGTATATTGAAGGCCCTTGGCATTCTTTGGCCTAGCCCTGCAAACAACAAATCTTTGCATTGCCTGAGCGATGGCAAGATGTCCTCGTCGACAGAAAGACTAGACACGGATTAGGAAAAGTCCCTTCACCAGTGTCTTATCACAGTCTTAGCCATCTATACCTTTGAGTCCGCAGGCTAAAACAGGGTTTCGTACGCACCACCTCGTGGCAGAACCAAGCTGGTGCCAGATGAGGCGCTATGTACGAGTGACTGGGGGAAGAATGGCCAACAGCTTAGCAAGATGTTACCCATTCTTTACCGCGGCCTTCAGTGAACTGAAGATAGATCCGTACCGTCCACCAGGGATATGGTCCGGTCGATGTAGTGATTATGTCCGGTCACTAGAGCATCTCTAGATCTGGTTGACTGCTCGCACGACATGACACGAGAGAGCAAGGTTGCATGCCGAATAGTTCCAGGGTCAGAGAGCCCAATTTGGACCTCCAACTGTTCGGTCGATTTGGTCGGGGGCGGCTTCGGTTTGTCGACGACTAGAAAAGACCTAATGATTCCTGCTTTCAGATCCCGTGTACCTGCTATTACCACTGCAATTAGTCTTCACCCCGTATATTTGCTCGAATCTCGACTTCTTGCCTTTTTTTCTCACTCCAACAATTCCAGCCTTGTTTCTAACCTATCGACCGATCCTCTTACTGGACGTTCCTCTCTGATCCCGTGCCAGAAGACTTTGCATTTACATTTCCGGCCTTCCATCGCTCCCTCGATTGCTCCGTCGATTACTCGGTGGTGTCTGAGACTCGCTCTGTCAAATTGTTACACGGAGCAAATAATCCAACTTGGGCTGCTCCTTCTGTCTGGCTGCCCACTCCACGAAGAAGCGACTTCCATCCGCTAAACTACGCACCGAGATCCCGCTGGACATCTCAGTAGCAGCGGCTAATCCCGTGCCCGACCCCGATGTACTTTCAAACTTCAGACTCTTGTTTGTCACAGAACCTCAACACAAGAGCCAACAACAACAACAACAACAACAACAACGGAAATTCAAACAGTACTCACTCGCACAACCGCCATCATGCCGAGGTCACTACTGATCAACTAGCACCCTTCAGCAACATTCAAAACGTTGCGGGGAGCGTGCAATTGCCTGCCAATGTCTACCGCCCAGACCGAGAATCTCCCGAGAACGACCTCGAGAAACAGCTCAACGCCTACACATTGCGATCAACACGCTCGTCTACTTCCTTGACTTCACGAACCTTGTCCACAATGCCACAGCCCGAGGATCCTTTGCCACCGAAGCGAGGAAACAGAATGTATCGCGCTCTTCGATGGCGATCATTTACCACGTACTATCGCCTGTTCAGCATGGTGATTCTGGCCAATCTTGGAGCATGGGCTTACATCAACTTTCGACTCATCCGACGTGCCCCCGTCATCTACCAGGACCCCTCTCAGAACTACTCAATAGAGCACCAGCTGATGGGCATGCTCACTGCGGTATCCGCTAATCTCGTCGTGGCAATAATCACGAGAAACGAACATTTTGTCAACATTTTGTTTAGAATTTTCGTCGTACACGTGCCCGCAACAACACCGCTACCTGTCCGTCGTGTGCTCGCCAAAGTGTACTGCTATGGGGGCGTCCACAGTGGGGCTGGGCTCATGGCTGGACTCTGGTACACTTCCTTCACCGCGGGTTCAATCTACGACAGCATTAGATGGCAAGGCAACTTCTCTTTCATGGATCGTTTGAACCTTGCTTTGACGGGTCTGAACTGGTTTCTCTTTGTTGTTATCATTAGCGCTGCTCACCCACGCATCCGAAGCTATATGCACGACTATTTCGAGGCATCACATCGCTTCTGCGGTTGGATGCTCCTGTTGTCCTTCTGGCTTCAGACGATACTCTTCAACCTCACCGGTGCTTTCGAACGGCATAAACCATTCGGCATAGCATTAATCAACATACCAACTTTTTGGATGTTGTTGATCTTGACCGCACTGATCATCTACCCTTGGCTTCGGGCCAAACACAATTTCAAGGTCGAGGCTGAGAAGCTGTCAAACCATGCGACTCGGATCCATTTCAAAACGAGTAGCGTCATGCCCCCTTGCAGAGTCATCCGCATATCAGATAATATTTGTCGAGAGACACATGCTTTTGCAACTGTTCCCGAACCAGACGGCAAGCCCGGATTCTCTGTTATTATGTCAAATGCCGGTGATTGGACAAGACGAATGATCGATAGCCCACCAGAACGCCTCTCAATCAAGGGCAGTCCAACATGGGGTGTTCTGCGCATCGCAACCATGTTCAAGCCCGCGGTAATCGTCGCAACTGGATCGGGCATCGGCCCATGTATTGGATTGTTCAATGGGTGTCCGGATCTCAAATGTCGAGTTCTCTGGTCCACGAGAAATCCGGAACTGACGTACGGCAAAGCAGTGGTCGATATTGTGCGGCGGGCTGATCCAGAGGCCCAAATCTACGACTCGAGCTTGTGGGGAAGACTTGACTTGGCACAGCTAGCATACAACATGTACAAGGAAAGTCGAGCTGAAGCTGTCATTGTGATCTCGAACAAAGACCTTACATTCAGGGTGGTGCGGAAGTTGGAGTGTCGCGGAGTGCCGGCCTTCGGACCAATCTGGGATTCATGAGGAGGTGGTTTTCCGAACATGTGTTCTTACTTCGCTTTGCCTGCGAGAATTTATTTCAAATTGGTTTATTTACTGTTGCATTAGAGGGGGCTTCCAGCTGGTGCATTAGCGTGGGGATACTTACAGCATATACGAGTTGCATCTCAATAAAAAATGGGATTTGGATTGAAGACGGACTTTGGAGTTTGGGACCGGGTGGCATGGGTGAAGTGGTTCGGTTTGGTTTCATCGTTCGATACCGACGGGAAGGCATATTACTAGACAAAGGCTCTCATCGTTTGCTTGGAGATTGGTTGTAGGTTACGACGCTTCGCATTTTTACCAGCGAGATGTGAAATCTCTTGTAGAAGTACCCCAGACTTCCGAATTTGGAATAGATGATTTGATAAACTGACAGATTGAGCGATCCTGATCGACCGGTTGGAAGCAAGGGAAGGAGCACACGATAGCAAGTCCAATGGACCTTGAAGGTGTTCATCGCAAGCCTCCAAGCCTGGACCGCGTTGTGCCTATTCGAGGTTCTTGTCAAATTTTCCCTCCACAGACACATCAGGAAGCATTTCTTCAAACTGCTGAAGTGATGGGCATGACGACTGATGATGGCCTCTTCATCTGTCCACAGCGGAAGGCAGGAGACGTTCGTGTCCTCAAGCCCAAAACAGTCGGAGAGAGATATTCGCAGGTCGACCCGTGATGATCCTTGCGTCACAGATTGGCGAATCCTCAGACCCGTGGGTTCGGAGTGATGTGATTGTGATGGAGTGGCATTGAAAGGGGATAGGTGGGTTCATGCTCTGGACGGCTTCAATGGTGGAACGAAGGGTCAAGTCGAAAGCGTGGGACAAGAGAGAGAGACATGCGTCAAAAGAGTCTGCAAGGCTCGATTTGTCAAACGATCCGGCCTCTGTCTCCCTTTGGACGATGGCATGCATGTCGATGGTCGCGCGAGAGTGTTTCTGCACACATTGGAGTTGAGCAGGCGGATTGAACCGGAGCCGGCGGCCTGATTTCAAATTCCAATCAAACTGCTGGTCCCGTGATGTGATGTTTCCCACGGCCCTTGATCTGAAATGCCCATTTTATATCTCGGAGTCCTTTGTGCGCCGCAAGCATTTGTGAACAAAAGCATCCAGAGTTCCAGACTTCATCCTTCTAGAACTACCGCGCCGACCATTCACAGTTGGCGCCCACACGCTTGCGGCTATTCTAAAAAACCGACCGCTGAGTTTATTTCAAATACCTGCATCCATCCTACATCGCGCTTATGTTCTTCAACGGATATGTGCAGGGCGCTTTCTGCATGCTATGCACGATATTTGTCAAGTTCTTCACCTTGACAAGGGTCTTTTTCCTTTCGGACCTCAATCGTACCCAGCGTCCGGATTTCCTGGGCAAGATCTGGACGAATCATGACAGGCGGCCACTTTTATCATTTCTCCGTTTCAAGCCATTGTTACAATCGCCCCTCGGGATTGGTTCGATTCCCATTATCTACATATTCAATTCACCTTAGCCTGTCTTTCTTCCTTGTTTGCTTGATCGCGCGTGTTTCGTTCGAGTCTCTGATTGTTTCCCGAAAGGGTGCATTAGCTGTGTATTGTGGCCCAGATATAGGGTTCGCTGTGCCGTCTCTGGTAACCACATCGCCATTTACTTGCCATGGCGTTACAGGCTTGATCCAAAATATCGTCGTGGTGATTTGGGCTTCGGTTGAACCTGCACCATCTAAACTTATCTCATTATCCCTATATTGTCCTATCATTCTTCTTGGTATATCAGAACCGTGGACGTCCTTCAACCCTTTATTATCTTTTCACATTCCTCGGACCCCGTTTCACGACACGCGTCCTCAAAGACCGTTGGGCTTCATACTGCCGCTCAAGATCTGCAAACTTCCCTCAAAAGATACACACTGCTTCAGACATGACAGACACATCATCGGCCTCAACAATGACGTCTCAACAGACTTCAACTCCTCACCAGTTCCTCCCAGAAAGTCAAGCTTCCTCCATCCAGTCATGGGCCCGCGATGTCCCTAGCCGACTAGCAGCACCAGAGAAACCTCCAAATGGCTATCAAATCGACACGTCTACCTACTCGTCTTCGGATCCGGCGATACAAGCATATATGCGGCTCAAGCTCGCTCTACTTACGAAGCTTCACTAGCTACCTGTCACTACACAGCAACGACCCCTCACCATCGTGGTGGTCAACATCCACCCCTTGGCCCAGAGTCGAACAAATTCGAGCGTAGGGTGAATGACACCTAGTATCAGGCTCGCCTAGACCAGGCTGTTGATCGAATCTCATCACAAATACCATGGAATCAGAACAACAAGAACAAAGCCCGCTGTCTTCGAGAAGCGCAGCGCCGCAGCAACAAGAGAAAACGACTCGCAGGAACTCGTTATAAGATGTCCGCAGATTGACCTTTCCACGAAACTAATTACAGAAATGGAGATGGGAGGCGCACTTATCTCGAGGATACCGACTAAAAAACCACCAGCAAGCACCACAATGGCCAGCGGTGCCGAGACGGAACCAACCAGTGGTGGAGGATTTTCATGCGTACTGGTCGCAAACAAGACAGGGTGGAATTCCTACAAATTATGTCAATTCCCGTCTCTTTGGATTAGCAAGACTATTTATAGACCGGGGCTTTCGCACATGACGTGTCTTTGCAGTTGTGGAGTAATTTAACGCAACAACAAATAAAATATTGTTCCACGGCTGACTGCTACCTTCACCAACCTCCTCCCACCAGCCATTGCTGCTCTGTTGAATTCCCAAGTGTGAAAGGCCGCTCTTACCATAACCCACCATCGACCAAGCCATTTCCAATCTTAACCGATAAAAAACCGGAGACAGGCCCCCACAGCTCATTTATTCTACGAGCTAGGTCCCCGAAAATCTTGACGGGCGGCCACAAAACATTTGCCTCTCCACGAACCACTCTTTGCACACAACCATCACCCAGGGACTAACGACGACTCCTTCCGAATGATCAGATATATCAACTTCTGATCTCTTTTCCTAGAAACCGATTGACTAGTCTCCATTCCATGCCTTCAGAAGACCTTGTGAAAATCCTAGGGAAGCCAGCAAAGTGAGTTCTCGATACCTCTCGCCTATGGCCATGGGCCGCTGTCCCGTCACCAACTGTCTGCCATTCTCGACATCGCGTCCCCTTGGAAAACGCTATACTTGCCGGTACATCACTGACAATCTTTCTCAGGCCTCGATAGCACGACTCACGATACCATCCAATACCACACTTCAATCCACAACAACTAGCAGATAACCTCGTCTGCCAGACCCGGTACTTACCCAGGGTATCGGATTCTACAGTGCGAGGACTACAACCGATAGCCACAATTCCTCCAAACAAGGCAGTCTTTGTCCCCCTCTCCGCGCGGCCTCCATAACGTCCCTTTGACGTCTCCACCAAACCCGACATTGCTGCTGGCTCAAGCCAGCCTCCAAGATTCCCCACAGATCGTGGGCCTTCTCTTCCTAGGCGGACACCGCACAGTTCGTTTGGGCGGCAGATAGAGCTTCACCGTTCGAGTCTACCACAACTCTCATACAATCAAAGATTGTCGCACACTCTGCGTCACGCGTCTACAAGGAGATGGTCACTACTGAAATCCCCACGAACTACACAGCTTCGCCGTCCTCCTATACTGGGACGCCACATTTGACAATCAATCGCGATGCCACTGTTGATCTAGACTCCAGCACGGCTTTCGAGGGTGGGTTATTCTCGGGAACTCGATGACTGGCGTGTGCTAAACTGAATACAGGTCCCGAAAAGCTCCTCGAAGTATGGTTCGCCCCTGATGCCGAAGCCTTACCGGCTACATGCGCTCCTTGTGGACTGAAGGCTGTTCCCGCCGATACCTGGAAAGAAATGCTCGACTTGGTCAATTGCAAAGTGCTCTCCGTTCTCGAGTCTGACACTGTCGATGGCTACCTCCTCTCAGAGTCCAGCATGTTCGTCTGGCCCCACAAACTCATACTCAAGACATGTGGTACTACCACCCTCCTTTGCGGCCTTCCACGCATGCTGGAAATAGCTGCTCTCTCCGCGGGCTTCCCACATGTGCCCGCTAATCTTCTACGAAGTATTCCTGCTACGGCCACTCCTTACCGCATCTTCTACAGCCGCAAGAATTTCCTCTTCCCTAATCAGCAACGTGGTCCTCATCGTAGCTGGCGAGACGAGGTACGATTCCTGGACAAAATGTTCCTTGGCGGTAGTGCCTACATGATTGGAAAGATGAACGGAGACCACTGGTATCTATACACGACCGGGCCTGACACCAAATTGACACCGCCTGCCAGTCCTGATAGAGAGGCGACAGAGACCAAATTTTTGGACTTTCCTGACCCAAAGAAAGTTGTCCGCTGCGGAGAAGATGATGAGACTCTGGAAATTCTCATGACTGATCTTGATGAGCAGAATGCTCGCCAGTTCTATCTCGAGGACGCGAGTGCGGTCGCGGAAGGTCATCACTTTCAGAAGGTCAAGAAGAACAGTGTGAAGGCATTAGGAACCATTAGAGAGGAGAACGCCATTGATCATGTCAGCAACGACGACGGCTTTGATGTCTTTGAACAAACTTCCTCGGACAATAGCCAGTATTCCTCCGATGACGATGATTTGACTTTGCCCGAGGAGCTTACTACAGAAGGCCACGCCTTGGGCACCATTGTCTCCGAGGGCTGCGGTCTCTCTGACGTATACGCGGTTGGAAAATACCCAGAAGCAAAGATTGATGCCTACATGTTCAATCCTTGTGGCTTCTCCGCCAATGGTGTTATTCCACCTCCTCCCACGAACGGCAGCGGCAAGAAAAATCGCAGCGGTCATCACTACTTCACAGTTCATGTCACTCCTGAGCCACAGTGCTCTTACGCTTCGTTCGAGACCAACGTTCCAGCTCACCAAAGTGGTCGTGAGACCGCTGACGTTGTCGAGCAAGTGGTTAATATCTTCAAGCCTGGACGATTCAGTGTGACACTTTTCGAGAACAAGAAAGACGCGGAGTCTGGGGACGGCATTGCTACCGCTAACAAGACTGGTCGCATGGACAACATTGCTGGATACAAGCGCATGGATAGGATTGTGCACGATCTGGAGGGATATGATCTGGTCTTCCGATACTATGAGAGGTTTGACTGGAAGGGAGGAGCTCCGAGGCTTGGCGAAATCATGTGATGAAGTGAACAGAAGAGAAGATTGGTTTAAATTGTAGATGGGTGAAGATATTGGAGTTTTCAAATTTCTAGTTGAATTTTGGTTCTGAATGACTGGCGTTGCTTTTTCCTTTTCACGAATATTTACGGCCACTTGTCTGCGACTGTTTTCCCATCCATTATAAAATATTTTGGAATTACACATACATCTGTTTGCCTTTCCTTGAAATGGTTGCCGAGAAAAGTAGTTTTAGTTCTCCTTCTGAACCTGACCTCTATACCGGTGTGCCGGCCCGCCTGAAGTGCAAGTCATTAGACGCTGCCCTTGACACCCACCATTGGGGCCCCCTGTGCCCGTCTTCATTAGATGCGCTACAGATGCCATTGAGCTTCATCCTTGGCTCACTTCTGATGGTTTATATCCAAGGCAGTACCGCCGCTAATACCAGACCAAAATGACGGACTCCAGCCCTCTCATCTTCTACGACATCTCTTCACCCAAAGAGCGCTCGTATGCACCCAACCCATCCAAAGCGCGTCTTGCCCTCAGCTTCAAACGTGTGCCTTTCAAGACGATATTCATCGATATTCCAGACATCCCCGAGGTTCGTAAGGGTCTCACTTGCCCAGCTGTTCGCAAGCTCGACGATGGCTCCGACTACTATACATTGCCTATGCTGCACGAACCAGCCTCGAGCAAGGTCATTGGCGACTCGTTCGATATCGCCAACTACCTCGAGGACACATATCCAGATTCTGGCGGCTGCCTCTTCCCTTTGGACTCTACGCGCACTGGACTCGATTACCAGAGCCCGAACAAGGATACAGCGTTCTTTGCTCCTCTGACAAGCAATGAGGGATCCAAGAATAAGGAATACGCGAGTTTCAACCTACATGTCGACGCTACCTTCTCCGCTTATGTCGTCCTATACGCGTATTTCCTCCCTTTCAACCCAGACACGGCAGCCGTTGCCAAGAGTATCATGATGAAGCGCGCACATTTGAATTCGTGGGAAGAGCTCAACATGCAAGGCGAGGCAAGAGAAGGACTTAAGGCTGGTTTCAAGGAAGCATTGACTTCAATGGCACGTCTCTTCATGGTTCACGAATCAGGACCGTATCTGGAGGGAACGCAGGCAAACTATGCGGATCTGATCGTGGGTGGGTGGCTGAACATGCTCTCTGTTGTCATGCCTGTGGATGAGTGGAAAGACTTTAGGACGTGGCACAATGGAGTCTTTGCGCGACTGCATGACGCTTTGCAGGAAAACTACTTCGTGTGCACTTAGAGGATAGAAGGATTGTGAGTCTGATAGGCTCCAACCATTTCACAGGCTCGGTCAAGCTCATACGAGTGTCCTCTACACTGCATATTGAGACCAACTCAACTGGGACGTTCTTCGCCTTTGGTCCAATGACGGCCTTGCCAAAGACAGAGGCGTAGAAACCGTTGAAAAGCAAGAACAAAGAGATACTACGCCCTGGAACATGGACATGTCTCTTTGATAGCTAGGGGACGGCAATCTCATTATCTGCTCAGTCCTGATCTTGAACTTCAAATACGGTGATAACAGAGCTGAGGCAGCAGACGTTCAGGGGTGTGGATCATCGACTTTGTCTCACACCATTCCCCGCCTCCACAAGGGTGTACTACCACAAGCCCTGCCTTATCTGCCGTGTAACCTCAACCCTTGTTCTGCTGGTCTATAAAAGAATCTCCTCAATGGGGACCAACTCTGTTTCAACAAAGACTCGTCAACATCATGGACCCCTTACAATGCGCTGCTTCCACCAACTCCACAACAGTCACGGTAATTGCATTGGGCCTCCTTCTGGGACTAATCGGGATATTTCTTATTCAGTGGGCGTTTGGAGCTCGTCATGATCCTCGAGAGCCGCCTATCATCCGCTCCTGGGTCCCGATACTCGGTCATGTAGGTGCGCTGCTCATCAAAGGTAGCAGGCACTTCACACACCTCTGGTAAGTGGTGTTGAACAGGTAGTTAATGTCCATACGCTCACTTGATTTAGCCAGCAATACAAGTACCCAATTTTCACCGTCCCTCTGCTTAATGGCGGCAAAATCTATGTCGTATCCTCGCCTGCCGTAGCCGCCCAAGTGCAACGAAATCAGAAAACAATGACATTTGACCTTATTGCCACGGACTTCAGCCTTCGAATGACTGGCCTAGGCCCTGAGGTCCAGAAACTTCTCGAAGCGGATTTTTCCTCCAAGGACAAAATTAAGAAGGATTCATGCTTTCTGAACGCCATGCACCACCATTTCGTCACCTCTCTTGGTCCCGGCGGCCAACTGGGCAATATTGCCCTCGTTCAACTCAACGCAGTAGCCAAGTCAGTTGGGGACCTTGCAAATAATCAAACCGTGGATTTGTTCGCCTGGATGCGTCAAACGATCTCCGTGGCGACCATGCTGGCTCTGTACGGACCCAGAAACATCTTTGAAACGCATCCGGGTCTAGAGGAATGTTTCTGTCAATGGGAATCAGACTTGCCTCTGTTGATGACCAAGTTCATGCCATCTTTACTTGCGCCGACGGCACAGGCTGCCGGCGAAAGGATCAAGAAGGCACTGGTGGAATATGCAGAAAAAGGCGGTTACAAGCAGGCTTCAGAAGTGATTCAGGAACGAGTTCGTATCCATACAGACAATGGTTTCAGTCTTCAACAGACGGCAGAACTTGAGCTACCAATCATGCATGGCGTTTTGGCCAACGTGACACCTACTGCTTTCTGGTTGCTCACACGACTATACACGGCTTCGTCCTTACTCTCCACAGTTAGGCACGAACTAGAGGAGTCCGAAATTGTTCGAATCGATGGTTTGAACCGCTTTATCAGCATCAGCAAACTCAAAAAACAATGTCCTTCTCTTTCCTCGGCATTTAGGGAGTGCTTGCGGTACTATGCCTTTTTCACCAACGTTCGAATGATTACCGAGGACACTGTCATTGATGGAAAACTTCTCAAGAAGGGATATGTGACACAAATTTGTATGTCAGCCATGCACAGTGATCCCGAGATTTGGGGCTCGGACGTCAACGATTTTGATCCTCTGCGCTTTGTCACTACGCCATTCGGAACTATTAAGAGTCCCACACCTGACGAGCCTTCGAAGAATGTTCATGCATCCGCATTCCGTGGTTTTGGGGGCGGCAGGGCACTCTGTCCAGGTCGGCATCTCGCTCGGGCTGAGACTACTGGATTTGCAGCATTGATCGTGCTGGGGTGGGATTTGCGATCTGATGATGGGACTGATGTGAGAATGCCGCGTATCAAGGAGGCAAAGATACCGAGCAGTGTTGCAAAACCGGATGGTGACCTCAAGGTATCTTTTCGGCGAAGAAAGGGGCTGGAGAATGTCCAGTGGTCCTTTGAATTATAATTTGGGGCTCACTAAGACGGAGAATGGCTCTAAAGTAAGCATCCCGGGCCTTCAAGATAGAGAATGGTGACTTAGCGATGTCTTCGGGGCGAGAGAGGTAGGTCGTAGCGTATGAACGTTTTGCCTCCCTTTATATCATCTCATCTACCAATTTCGTTTCTAACTTCCCAAGAACCACATCCCAGAAACCATATCCTAAGAACCATATCCTAAGAACCATATCCTAAGAACCACATCCCAAGAACCACATCCCAAGAATCACATCCTAAGAACCACAAAGTAAGAACCACATCCTAAGAAGGCAGGAATCGAAGGCAGGAATCGAGGTTGACGGCGGTAGTAGTCAGCTTAACGGCGGTGGTGGTGGGATTGACGGTAGGGGTGGTAGGATTGACGGTGGGGGTGGTGAGGTTAACGGCGGTGGTAGTGAGGTTGACGGTGGTGGTGAGGTTGACGGTGGTGGTGAGGTTGACGGTGGAGGTGAGGTTGACGGCATCGAGGACTCGAGGTTATAGAATAGGCTGCGTGAAAATGACGTAGACACTTGGCAAGGGTTTCTAAAAGTCTCTGTCGTCCTGATGTAGGCGTAGATCTTATCATGAATGCGTGAATAAAATACCGTCTGGTCTGTGCAGAGTCCATGCGAGCGAGGAATACCAAAATCGACCCGAGCTCGAGTTCTCTTGATTCTGTGGCCGTATGTACCTGGACTTAATTTTGGTGGTTGATATTGCGTTTTTGTTGCACCAATTGCAATTTCCCATTGTGCAAGTAAACAATGGCCGCACTTTGAAATCTCCGTCTTGGGAGGTTATGAATCTGCCTTCGGATGGGCCCAGACCAATCCCACCGGGAATTCATGCCAATTGCCACTCTCACAATCCGAACTCATGCCCAATTCCGTTGATTGGTACAATCGTCGTATCAGCTCCCTGCTGAATGCGGAGTGGTCATAAGTCCAAAAGCTGGAACAGAATAACCAGCGCCTGAAAACAGTCCTTGACGACTTTGAGATTAGTACGCTCTAAAATTGGACTCTCTCATCGCCCATAGTATATGATCCAGATCGTTGAACGACTCGACGAAAATGACAAGCTTGAGACCGCAATTTCGGGTTCTACACAGTAGTGACGAGATCGTCCACCTTCCTTCACAGCTTGCCGATCAGCAACGCCTCAACTTCGCTATCGAGCGCGGGATTTACTTAACTCCATTATGCTACCAATGCCATGAGAATGGAGAGACTTTAAAATGGATCGTAAAAGCCGAGCTTTCATACAGCAAAGACGAGTACGAGGAGGACGAAGACAACTACAGACCAAGAAGGAAATCAAGGCACGGAGTACTAGATTCGTGCTAGTAGCATACACACAGGTTTCAAAGTCTGAGGATCTCAGAGAAGACGATTAGATTGGTGGACGTGAAAATCTAGGAGCAGAGTATTGACATACCGTCTTACACTCGAGATTCTGTTCTAGCCACGTAGATTCGTGGAGCCGATACTCATGTCGTTGCCGCCCTCATAGTGAAGGTTGTTCTCGTGTCGAAAAAGATGCTCATTATGTTGGAAACGGAGACCTGGACAATAGGGGCACGTCTTATGATCAAGACCTTCCTAGCCCATCGAAGTGCTATTTACGGTTGCAAATTGTGCTCTACGGAGAGGAATCGTCGATCTCGAGGTTAGTAGTAGATTGTGTTATAAAGGTCGCAGCGCGTTATAGCCCATGCTATTGCCCCCTCGTGTACATAGTAACGTGGGAGTAGTTATATTAAGGTCGGGAGAACCCGCCGGCAGTAGTACCATAAATAGTAGCGAAGTCTATTGTAGTAGGTGAACGTCCTTGTCCATTCATTCATTCTATACCCTGCATCTTTCACGGAGGTGGATAGCGAGTATCAATAGCCTGGTAAATTCGCCTTATTAGCGATCGATATATAAACCCAATGGGTTAGGAACTGTCAGCGATAATCCGTAACCTAACTTTGCAAGACTATCTCTTTACCTTATACTTAACTGTGAAGCTTCTACTTGTTTCTACTGCTCTGGGACTCTTTATTCAGTCAGTTCCATTCTTATTATTCCCCCCGAAGCGTATTATGAGATTTATACTGTGGTTGCTTGCATAATGGTTGTTAGCGTCGAATGTTATTAGCGTCGAATTATAAAAACCCCTAAGCGATCAAAGTTCTGATAAATACGCGTACTAGAATAGGTACTAGCGTAGGACTATAAAAACCCCTATATAGATTGACCTGCGAAAATTCCCGCGTACTAGAATAAGTACTACCTATAGAGATTCGTATTCGCGGGTAGAATTGAGAACGGACATATTGGGGGCAGAAGCATTGATCAAGCGCTAACAACTATTCTGCTGGCAACCATAGTAGGTTTACTCTATTCTCCCAGGGTCATGCGAGAGCTTATCGGGGATTCCAAGCTGGACATATACTGTGTACTTTACTCCTTGGCTGCCCTGAACTCAGGGCCCGGACCACTGGGCACTGGGGTCTCCGCAACAACGTGCCGCTCCTCCCAGGGATTCGGTCTCGTTTTCCAGGAGATTCGGCCAAAAAACTACAATAAACCGCTAATTTTGCCGGATTGAATGACTTCACGTTTCTACTGTGTAAGCAATCCGATCGGCGGTCGAAATTAGTGTACATAATACTTAACCATTGAAAGACAGACTACCTCAATACGGAGTACCCGGCTAGAGACTAGATGGCTCTTCGGGATATCCAGCAGGTCAATACATCGTCTGCCGCAAATCAACTCACCTCCATAAAACAACAACACCTCGGCCAGATCTCGCCCGACAGTGAATGATAGGTGGGAAGTTATATGCTCGAGTTATAAAAATAGACAGACGCCCAAGCACGCGAAGTATGCCTAGTAGAGTTGGAAACCTATCTCTCCCCTTGTGACTAAAATGGACCAGGTTTTTGATGGACTGGACAATGCAGTACATGGCTACAATATAGTAATAGAGGCTGTTTTGTTATTGCAATTTTGGCTCGACGGCTAATAATATCTCGCCAGGAACGATATATTACTCGTATATTACGGAACTTACTTCTCTAGCGGTAATAATAGTCAAAACGGTAATGGTAGTGATAGTAGTAACGGGGCATTGTGTGGGTGAGCGTACCTTGGATAAGACTTATACTGTGTACGCCCTACCTAAGGTGCGCTTGACCCTCATTTAAGATGCGCTCACATATGTACTCGGTAATGGCGCTCATCTTCATCTTCCGATATGTAACCCCGGACTGCATTCACATGCAACACCAAAAGTCCACAGATTTTGGAAGAGACCAAAGGATCGCCGGACTATTTTTAGTTTTCTATTATCGTTTGGAGATCCACCATGCACTTCCTATCGAGTTACCGTCGCAAGTACAGCCTTCCTTTGTAGCCTCAACCCGGTTAACTCTGGTTTGTCTCCGCTTTATAGCAAAAACAACCTTGTAACTCCTTGCGACAATCTAAAGGTCTCAGGCCCGATGGACAATTAAAACTCCTCTGGCCAAAGTGCTCTTCAACCATGTAAGCTGCCTGGCAACGGAAATTTATGGTCCTCAACTCTGTATATAATAGTTACATCACCTCACCACAATCTGCGTCCATCAACCTCCACAGTCTACCCCTGCTACCTGTTATCGGGCAACTCGCTCAACCTCCAATATCTACTCGCGAAATCCCATCTTCAAGATACATACCACTCTTCAGGATGTATTTCGTCACGCTCATTCTGCCGTTGCTTGCAGTACGGATCCAAGCTCTACCCTCTCCAGTCAATAACGTCCCGGAGACCCCAACAAACGAAGCTCCTACGCTTCCGACGGTTTCGAAACAACTTGACAGCATACCCCCTCCAGCCAACAACGCCCCTGGGGTTTCAAATAATGAAGCTCTTGCGCTTCCCATGGCTTCTGCAGAGCTTGACCGCAGGCAAATCTGGGCAGGATTTGGGGGCTGCCATGGAGTAACATCCCGTTGGCCAGAAGTTCGAGCCGTTTTCTTTCCGCCAGCCCCCCGATTGATCAGGGTCAACATGAGCGAGTCTGAAACCGCAAATCTCGGCTTCGTGCACCATTTCGAAGGCTTCGGAACCAATCTAATTGCTCAGGTTAGAACTCAGCTTTGGAATCCAGCCACTGGATCCTATGGAACTACCGTCGAAGCATGGAACCGAGCCGATGTTGGCAGGAGATTAATCATAATTGTGGAGGTATCACCACGCCGCGGCTTTCAGGGTCCATATCTGGAGCTTCGGCAAAGTCTGCGGCTGCCGGGAAGGCAGTCTTATTCCAGCGTAGCATGCATGATATCTTCATTTGGGCCAAATCATAGTGTCCAGATGTTTCTGTGGTTAGAACCGCTTTGAAACTAGTTGCCGAAATCGCCCAAATTCATCGAAATGAAGCTACCACTGCTTCCAGCGTACTCGCACGGAAAAGGAAAGCAAATCAGTACAGCTCGATGTGCACTTCTATACCAATACATCTGTAATTCCAAGCTTTTTTCCCTGATAAAACTATCGATCAAAATCGTGAACAATGTCAGCAATTCGATGCGATCCAAAAGTGTGTTACTGGCGATGCTGAAAGATAAGAATTGACATCAGCGGGATAGTATGTGAGTTGGTGAACGCGATGTGCATATAACTCTGTGTGCTCCAAACCTATGTGTATCAACCTCAAGCCTTTGGTTCTCGTACGCAAGTCCATCAGCCCACTGCACCGGAACCGGAGGTGCCGCTCGGTCAGGTAATATCATGATCTGATTTCAAATACAGGACTATCCCTCGCCCATTCAAATGCTTTGATTCTATGGCCGTATGTGCCTGGTGAATGAATATGTTGGTACATGTGGAACTCGTGGAGATTCGAGGAATGAAAAAAAAACCAAAAAAAACCGAGGCACCAGAAACTCGGCGAATGCAATGATCATTGGACGTCTAACCCATTTATGCAGTCCATGTCTGGAAATATGCTTCAAAAATTAGGAAAGTGTTGTACAACCGTCATTACCCAAGAATATTTATTCGCGCCCAATCGTACCGCAGCACAATCGAAAGTTACAGTGTAAGTCTCATAATAGTATTCGCGTCGAAATTCAAGCTTAAACATTAGGTATAAGTGCACTTCGAAATCCATCAGCGAGGCCAGTAAACAAAGGAGAGAAACTTACGCAAAATCATCCGCCGGCGGTGTGTTATTGCATTCAGCAGTATTCAGCTCCTGGCCGCCAGTTTCCCAGCATAATTACCACTTGTCGCGATTCCCTGAGCTTTGCACATGTCGAGGTGGGCTTGCGGAATAACCGTGTTTTTCTGGATGATATCTGGAGATTCGATCATGGTTGCCGTCATCCCACCAGATACTGCTACTGTCAGCCCTACCCTTTTGTGAAACTGGAGGGTCCTTACCATGGAACTCCATGTGGCAATGGAACAACCAGACTCCAGGGTTCATCGTCTTAATACGAATCACCAAGTGACCAGCTGGAGGTGTCGTCACGGTGTCGCGCCTCATGGGCACAGGGGGCAATTTTGTCTCGTCACCATCCCAAAGCCCAAGACCTCGAGCTACGACCTGGAAATCATAGCCGTGCAGATGCATGGGATGCTCGATGGCATCATTATTCTGAACGACGATTTGAACGATCTGTCCAGATTTGATAATGTAGGCATTGGCCCCAGCGCCATAAACTTCAGGGTTCCAAGCATCAGAGCCAGTCGTGAGAGCGGTGTAGAGAGTCGGGACCTTTGGAGTAACATAGGTGCTGTTTCCGAGGATCCGTATCTCTTTTGGGCCAGCGTAGCTCACTTGCATTGTGATACTTTGCTCGACGGGGCTGAACAGCTTTGTTCCGTCCAAGGGGGCAATACCGAAGTCGTCAATGGATACAACAGCGCCAAGTTTCGGGGCCAAAGCGTTGCTCACAGACTTTGACCTATATTTCAATATGCCAGAAGCGGCATTGCTAGCAGGAGTAGGAAACATGAGCGAAGAGATGGCATAGTCTTTGGTCGGGTTGGATTTTCCCTTGATGAGAACGTCATATCTTGATGATCGAATCAGTGTTGAAATAGAATTTGTTACAGTTTACATACCGTTGTCCTGCAGCGAGAGTCACCGCTTTAGCCAGGGTCGCATTCGTTGGAATTCCATCGATAGCGACAAGGGTCATGTCTGATCGAGTTAGCTTCGCAGTACACTACTGCTGAAGTTAAATACTAAAGCTCACCGTGATCCTCAAAGGAGACTTGATGGGCGAATGAGGCTGCTATGCTGATGATCCTCACAAGATAGGTAATTCCTGGTTCCATGTCAAGGGTGATCGAGGTTGTATCATTGATCAAGCTGGAAGGAGCCTTTGGCATATTCATCACCGTCCTACCCTTCCCATTGACGTTTCTTGCTGGCCGAAAATACTGATACAGCTTATCTGGCATCTGCTCGTGATACCTGAGCAACTGTTAGTCAGGAACACAAAGGTGGTTGTCTGGATAGCATGCCAATCGGAAACGGAGAAAACATATTCCTTGTCATAGCCTAGACGTTTCTCGTATGCACGATCATGGACGATCATAGGAGCCCGAAGTCCATCCGGGTACTGCGCTTTGTCGTCTAAAGCTCGTCAGTATCTCACACCATGCAACATATATAGAAACATCGTACGAGAATGATACCAATGTGTTCCTCCTGCTTGAGCTTTGAACACCTGGGTAAAGTTTCCTCCAGAAGGAATTGAACATTGCGTTCCCATCGCCACCCCATCCATCTCGTTTGCGCCTCTCTGGTATTCGCCTGTAGACAGGTTAGTGTACTGCTCTATCGTCAAGAACAGCAAGCTTACCATGATAATGAATACTGGTCGTTTCATTGCCCAACAAGTTGTGAATATTGACGACGACAGTGTCATCTAGTAGTTTCAGAACTGAATGGTCTGATTAGCATTGGGAGACTGACCAAGGTCGCACTCTATTATTGGCAATGGCCATTGGTTATTGATACCAATAACAGGCCGGCAAAATCCATCAGGACATCGATTGACCCAACCTATATCCCAATTGTATGTGACAGTCTTTGCTAGGCACAGAGATGCAAAAGATGCGACAAAAAGTAGAGAGCTTGAAATACACACCATCGTGAAGTAGAAAGTAAATCAAAATAAATCAGATCCGCAACCGACAAATGTTAGGCATGAGCCGGAGAATTAGAAAAAAGATAAGTATTTCATCTTATGAGAATTGCAACCACTATATTAATCTTCCGGAAGGGAGGGAGGGATGCATACTGTGGTTGCATGGCTATTAGTTGGGGCCTGTACGGAGTACGAGGCATTGGATGGATTGACTGGATTTTGAGCAGCATAAAAATCCGGCGCTGAATTGCAGCCAACGCGGCCAATGTTTAGGTGTATTACGAGAGATTGGATGGGCGGAGAAATCCTACCTTCTGCGTACGACGTGCGGCAGCGAGGGCCAGTCAAGCTACGGAGTAAACATGATAGCCATTTTGGCCATGGCTGGATTGGATGGATTAATTGGCAAACCGGGGCTTTTGATTGGCTAGATTCGCCCAGCCGCGCTCAGTTCAACCATTTCAACCATGTCAATTAATCTCTAAGATTCTCTTATTTTCAGCCAATCTAAGTCGTACACACCCCCTATTCTTGGCTGGATTGGCTGAAAAACTCAATTCAGCCAAACCATCCAATGTCTCGTATAGGCCCATGTTAGTCCGCCAATCTACTGTGTATCTAGGTATTGAAACCCGATTCGACGGACCATTCTTGTTTGTTGTCACCTATTACGTGAAAGCACCTGAGGAAGGAAGACATCAATTACCTGGTCGCGTTCAAGTAGCACGAAGGAACGGGTTTAGATGGTGGCAATGCTGATCCGATGAGTATTTCTATATAACATAAGTGCAAAGCAGAGCTTAGCAGAAGATGATATCCAATTATAAAGACCAAGGAAATTAACCGAATAGCGGGCAATAATTGAGCAACCTACAGTTTCCAAGATCCCATTGAGCTGTTGTAAGGTCATCATGAGCTTCGTAATACCGGAGAGATTGGCGAAATTGGCTAAGTAGTGCCTTGTGTTGATACGAGCCTCGTGATCCGCTTAGTCACGCCTTCAAACAGTAATTAGTCCCGGATAGGACTCTGTTTATGAGATCTTCGGTAAAAGATATTATGTTCTCTTCTTTACCTTCCTATTTCAACTATAGAACTAAGCATTTACTGTGTAAGATTTAGTGACGTGATTAAAATACGATTACGAGCCTAAATAGGGCTGTACGAGCCTCGTATTGGTCTATCCGAAGACGAGGCACTAGCCAATCCCGCCAATCTCTACGGTAGGTCTCCATAGAGGGCGGCGCGGCTGGATCCGGCGGAGGCGGAGAAATCTAGCGGCGGAGGCGGAGAATTCTACCACAGTAGGGGCGGAGGATGGCATAGTAGAATTCTGGTTGAGTGATACCGGGACCGGGATCCCCCCGATGTTAGTCAATTCCCTTCTTTCGCTCTCTCCCCCTCTTCCTCCCCTTTTGATTCCCTCGCTGGAGCATCACTTGAATTCCTCCTCCTGTCTGACATCCAAGGACGCCGTTTCCAAACCTCCACTGAGACCGGCAGAGCCCGAGAGCGGTTCCCGTTAGCGAAGATCGACCCACTCGTCGATATTGGAAGGAAAGACTCACCATTATGGGGTCGCATAGAACCATTGGCTTCAACGACATCAACTGCAAAGTCATGCCCACTGAACGATGGCCGAGATTGGAAAGACTTCCCATTATATTGCACCTACAGGAAACAGAACAACTTGCGATTCGGAGACTTCTTGGACATTTCGATTTGTGGACATTTTGTATACTCGTTGAGAGCAAGAGCGAAAAGGGGACAGATTATACGACATATTATAATTTTCGCGTCTGTGTTCTGGAACAGGCGGCCTGATTATGTTTACAATAGTATACCGCCCCCGTTTCGAAGCACATGTTCCAGTTACAACTGAATCAAACAACGACCTGGCCAACTTCCGGTCAATATAAATGCAGAAGAACAGCAACAATCGATCTGGGTCATAGCAATCTCCGTTCAATTCTCGATCCACTTCAAAGACCAGCGACAAAAGCACCGAGTCCCACCACAACCGCAATTCCTTGTCCCAATCTCGCCGCCGCACCGGTCGCTCCCGGTACAGTCGTCGAAGCACTTGTCTTACTCGCCGACGCAGTCGTACTCGGTCCAGACTTCGTCGCGCTCGTCGTGGAATTACCGGGACTTGTAGTGGTACTGATCGCGCTGGTTGTAGTGCTCGCGCTCGTCACGCTTGGAGTACTAGTTGTAGAAGATGCGGACGTAGATGAACTCGAACCCGAGGTCGTAGAAGGGGGAGAGACTGTTCCCGAAATAGCGAATTGAGGAGAGTAGTTGACTTGAGCCGGGTTTGCATCATTCGAGATTTGGATTGCGTAGTCCGGTTTCGAAGGTAGGTCAGCGGGCGGTGTCCACGAGAAAGAACCGGTGTTTGGTACACTCGCTATCAGAATCGTCAGTATGGAATGTCCTTTCACTTGCCTCTCATTGTCGCATATACTTACCAGCGACAACAACCCCCTGGCCCAGGTTCTGTGCTGGTCCACTTCTCAGTTGCAGTGTAATTGGTCCTGTCGTGGTTGGAGTCCATTTAATCGTTGTCGGTTTTCCGGCCACCAAAACGCCTTGGATAGGAACGAGTGGATTATCCATGCTTTGAAAAGACGCGGCGTTCACAAGAGCGCCGAGGGCTAAGAGAAGGCAGGTCGTGAGGCGCATCGTGGATCAATAAGGTTTCGTGATCAACGTCACGCTGGCGTCAAAATGCTCAATTTAGTTCGAAGGCGCCCGGCGTCAAATCGCAGTTACGATTTCAAGAAAACCCACGATACACTGCGAGTCACACTGCTCTCTGTCGTGAATGGGTAACTTACCCCGTATTTCTACCAAGTACGACTACGGCCTGTCGCGGATAGTGAAGAGCAACAATTACGAAGTGAGAGTGAAGAAACAAACAAATACAATTTCCCAGATGAAAAGCTTGTGCAAAGAATCGAGGTTACGAAACTGTCGAACAGTCGTGTTAAGTAATCGATAATCCGGTGCACGCGCGATGAATCGGGACTAAAATCGGGACTAAATAGATTGCTCATATATACAAGTGCGGTCACAGCCAATCGCAGAGGAATCTTCAAGTTAAGGTTGTCGAAACTTTTCTGGGCAATCTATTTATGAGCCCTAGAGCTCGATGCCGTGATGACATTTACTCGTACCTCGATTGAAAAAATCAGCACTGTCAAGATTTTCTGAGCCCATTCTCTACATAACCCGTGTAGAAGGACATTGTAGGCGCAGAGCATGTATCGTCAAAATCAAAGCATGGAACTCAAAGCTTGATGTCCGAGAAACTTGCACCCCCTAAGTTTGATAGTCCAGGGAAAAATTGGTGCCATCTTCATAGGGCAGTTGGTCGAATGCGTTGTACAGGCGCGGGGATGAAGGGCCGGTAACTACCTAGAAAGGCTGTCACCGCCTCTGCAGTCCGTATTGTAGCGCTCAAGATGGCAGCTAGAAGCAAGAGCAACTGTTCATCAGTTGCGGAGACACGGTTACAAACATTTACGGAGACACGGTTACAAACAGTTACGGAGACAGAGTCTACGCCGTAATTCCATTTGCTAACACGACTGCTGGAAGGTATAACATCGAGTGGGCAGTAGTCTTACATAGTTCTAAGCATCAAAGGCTCAAAGTTAGTCCTCCAGCTCTGGGAATCGATACTAATATTTTTTGAACCTCAATTTGTTGAATTCAAGCAATTGCGGCCGGACTCTGGAACAAGGTAGCCAATACGCTATGGACAGATTGATGAGGGTGTTGCAGTGTATGGCTCTGAAGCAAAAAGAGGGAAGAGGTAATACTACCGAGGTAGTGTGTAGGTACAAGGGAGATGGGAGGATCCGTCTGCAGCACACAGAGAAACTTGGGCTTGCGCCCCACTTTAAAAAACTCGAGACAAACCCCACCACATTGAGCGCAGAGGCGCTTTCGTGTCCGCGGCCTCGTCTTCATCCTTCATATGGCTGAAGAATCGCCCTATCTCGTGCTTCCAGGCTCCAACGCCTTCTCTACCGTCAAGCTTGCCGAGAAGGCCAGGCATCTTGGAGTCCAAGAGCTTCGCGCTCTCAATGTCCACTACATCAACCCGGCGCGCAGCTTGAGCGATGCTGAATTGCGCATCCTTCAAAGCCTCCTCGCTTATGGCGATCCAGCTAATGGCAGTGACGCCCTCACCCTCGCTCTAGTAGACGCCCTCAATCGCGATGGCGATCCGCAAGATCCCACCGTTTCCCTTTTCTTCGTATGCCCTCGCGCGGGCACAATCTCGCCATGGAGCTCAAAAGCAAGCGATATTGCTCGCCGAGCCTTGAAAGGTGCAGTCAATCGTGTGGAGCATGGCATAGTCTTTGCTGCCAAATTCGGTACGTTGAACGTAGCTGTCGAAACTTGACCTTTTGTGTTGGAGGCCATCTCCGAGAACATGTCGTAGTCTTATGGCTATAGTTTTCAAGTCAGACGTAAAAATGCTGATGTTGATACCCAGCAGACGGGTTGGACTCTACGACAATTCCCCCCTCTACCGCAGCCTTGTACGATCGAATGACCCAGACTATTACCCGATCTCCTCCCAACCTCGATGGTTTGTTCGGCGAACACGAAAGAGCTACTATGCAGACTGTGGCCATCTTAGAGCAGGGTGACTCCTCCCGGGCCGCTTTGGAAACAGCAAACCGAGAACTGGGTCTGGCCTTGGATAAGGAAGAGATGGAATACCTTATTGAGGCATACACAAAGCAATTGAAGAGGGACCCTTCGGATGTTGAGCTTTTCATGTTCGCCCAGGTCAACTCCGAGCACTGTAGGCACAAGCAATTCAATGCTGACTGGACTATTGATGGCATAAAGAAAGACAAGACTCTCTTCCAAATGATTAGGAACACGCATAAATTACACCCTGAACATGTCATCAGTGCTTACAGTGACAATGCCGCTGTCTTGCACGGGTTCAAGGCAAGCCATTGGAACCCAGATTATGCCACCGGAGAATTTAAGCAAATAAACGAGATCGTACCTTACTTGATCAAGGTCGAGACACACAATCACCCAACTGCTGTATCTCCATATCCTGGAGCGGCCACCGGATCTGGAGGCGAAATCAGAGATGAAGGAGCCGTTGGGCGTGGTTCGAGACCAAAGGCCGGACTGTCGGGCTTCACTGTGTCCAATCTGCTCATACCTGGACATGAGCAACCGTGGGAGCTAGATGTCGGAAAACCCAATCATATTGCCAGCGCTCTGGATATAATGATCGAAGCACCTATTGGCAGTGCAGCCTTCAACAACGAGTTTGGTCGGCCTTGCACGACTGGCTACTTCAGAACGCTCACCACAGAAGTTCCGACTGGCGACAAAACAACAGAAATCAGAGGATACCACAAGCCCATCATGATTGCTGGCGGAGTTGGCACTGTCAGACCGCAGCATGCGCTCAAGGATGCAAACATAGTCCAGCCAGGCGCAAAGCTTGTTGTCATAGGTGGTCCGGCCATGCTCATCGGCCTTGGAGGAGGAGCTGCTTCTAGCGTGCAGTCGGGAGAGGGATCCGTTAACTTGGACTTTGCCAGTGTTCAGCGTGGTAACGCAGAGGTGGAGCGACGAGCACAGCAAGTCATCAATGTGTGTGCGGGCATGGATGACGCAAACCCAATTCTTTTCATCCACGATGTTGGAGCTGGAGGTCTGTCAAACGCGCTGCCCGAACTCGTCCACGATTCTGACCTAGGAGCCGTCTTCGAGCTTCGTGAGGTGGACAATGCAGACAAAAGCATGAGTCCTCTCCAAATATGGTGCTGCGAGGCCCAAGAGCGATACGTACTTGCTGTTTCACCACAAAACCTTGAACTCTTCAAGCGCATATGTGAGAGATTCCACTGCGGATACTCAGTTGTCGGCACCGCGACTGAAGAAAGAAGGTTAATCTTGACGGATCGCGACTCCCAAGAACACCCAAAGCCGATCGACCTACCTATGTCTGTCCTTTTTGGCAGAGCTCCCAAGTTGTCGCGCAAGATTGACTCACGCAAACTCAGACTTCCTGTTTTTGATAGCAGTCTATCGACGTATCTGCCAGAGACACCTCGGGAACATCTTATTTCAGAAGCAGTGGACAGAGTTCTCGCTTTACCTTCGGTAGGATCGAAGTCATTCCTCGTCACAATTGGCGATCGAAGTGTCGGTGGTCTTACAGTCCGCGACCAGATGGTTGGCCCTTGGCAAATTCCTCTTGCTGATGTCTCAGTGACTGCCACATCACTAATGCAGGGTATCAAGACTGGGGAAGCGATGGCTATGGGAGAAAAGCCCACTCTAGCACTCATCTCACCTGCTGCTTCTGCTCGAATGGCTGTGGCAGAATCATTGATGAACATCGCTGCTGCCAGTATTTCTGACCGGCTTAGCAAGGTGGTTCTCTCAGCCAATTGGATGGCAGCTGGTAGTCACCCTGGTGAGGGTGCTGCGCTTTACGAGGCTGTAGAAGCAATCGGAATGGATCTCTGCACCAAACTGGGTATTTGTATTCCCGTAGGCAAAGATTCCATGTCTATGAAGATGAAGTGGCAGGAAGCAGGAGAGTCAAAAGAAGTGACGGCACCCGTATCTTGTGTGATCACTGCGTTTGCCCCCGTCTTGCGCATCGACTTGACTTGGACCCCAGCGCTGCAGATTCCTGACGACAACAGCGACACTATTCTGTTGTTCGTTGACCTAGCCGCGGGGAAGTCTCGCATGGGTGGCTCTGCACTGGCACAAGTCTTTGGACAAGTTGGAAACGAGGCTCCGGATGTTGAGGATGCCCTAGTGATCAAGGACTACTTCGATGCGGTCGAACAACTCCATGAGTCCGGGATTGTGTTGGCTTACCATGATCGATCTGATGGTGGTTTGTTCACGACGGTCGCAGAAATGGCGTTTGCTGGCAGATGCGGCATTGATATCGCACTCGATAACGTTAGTCCGTCCTCCGGTGATACAGACATCATAGAGGCCCTTTTCAACGAAGAATTGGGCGCTGTTTTCCAGGTCCGCAAGAAGGATGAAATTACCTTCAAGAGCTGTTTCGCCACATGTGGACCTCCACCTGGCATGATCAAACACATTGGAACAGTCTCATCGTCCCGGAAGCGACAAAACGTCACGTTCCGATATGGCATGGATGTTGTGTACCGTGATACCCGGGCGGCCCTGCAGCAGCGATGGTCAGCTACCTCGTTCCACATCCAAAAACTCCGAGACAATCCTGCCTGTGCCAAAGTTGAGTACGAAAATATCCTAGACAGCGATGACCCAGGTCTTTCGTACAATCTCACTTTTGATCCTAAAGAGAATATTTTGCCTCTCACGAGCCGCCTCTCGTCCATGCTGTCCTCGAAACCACGTGTCGCAATTCTTTCCGAGGATGGCACGAACGGACAGTACGAAATGGCGTTCGCTTTCGATGTTGCCGGCTTCAGTGCTGTGGACGTGACCATGTCGGATATTCAGGAACGCCGCGTCTCGCTCGCATCCTTCTTCGGATTGGCAGCATGTGGCGGGTTTTCTTTTGGTGATGTTCTCGGCGCTGGAAGAGGTTGGGCAATGAACGTTCTTACGGATCCGGCTGTCAAGAAGGAATTCGCGGACTTCTTCGACCGCCCCGACACTTTCACTCTCGGTGTATGCAATGGATGTCAATTCCTCAGCCATCTCAAGGAGATCATTCCAGGAGCTGAGAATTGGCCCACATTTGAGACAAACACAAGTGAGCAATATGAAGCCCGCGTCTGCATGGTCGAAGTCGTAGACCCTCCTCCTTACCCGGCGAGACCTGGGTGGGAGCCAAGCGTGTTTCTGCATGGCATGCATGGCTCCAAATTTCCCATCGTCACGGCGCATGGAGAAGGGAGAGCCACTTTCCCGAACGATGCTGCCAGAAATCCAAGATCGACTCCTGCTGCGATAGATGAGCAAGGTCTCGTTGCCTTCAAATTCCTTGACAACCGTCTCGACCCAACGGAGAAATACCCGTTCAACCCAAATGGAAGTCCGTATGGTATCACAGGGGTCAGATCACTTGATGGGAGGGTGCTGGCCATGATGCCACATCCTGAGCGCACGATCTTAAAGGAGGTGAGGAGTTGGGCGCCTGAGGCTCAGGAGAAGGAATGGGGTGAGTTTGGACCGTGGGTTAGGATGTTCAAAAGTGCGCGGCGATGGGTTGGATAACTGTAAGAGGCTCTGAATTACTTTGAACTTGTGCAGCACGCTGGTAATGCGATACTGGTCTGCGAAACAGATGAAAACACGACAATCTAATCAATAGCATTGTCGAGCTCAAAAAAAAAAGGAAATACCGACGATCGAACTGTACCTCCCGTATGCCTTCTTGCCTTGCAAACTGAATGTATTCCATCGCGACTTTTGGAAATTACTAGCCCTTGAATCGATAAGTCAATATTCACCGTTTTCTTTGGCGACTGGTCAGCTGAAGTCGTGATGGAGCCAAAAGTCCCCAAAAGGCACTAAGCATTTACCGGTGCATGATGACCAGTGCATGACAGCATCAGGGACTAACAATGTTGTGCACAGTTCCACATGTTCGCAGAGCGCATGGCGACGAGAGTCTTGGAATTTTCCCGTTTCGGTCATGATGCTATTTGTGCTCGCGTGCAACCGTGGGTTTTTTTATCGACTGACATCACCGCTAGCAATGACACTTCCACAATTGAGGGGAACGGCTCGTTCTTCCCTACAATCACTGGCTATTCCCCAATGGCATGTATCGTAGAATAAACACCCACATTCTCACCAAACCCTCCCCTTTCTACACCAACACGCTCTTCAGAATACGCCCATCACCACATAAACGCGTACGACATCGAACCCTCACCATGACCACCACCAACGGCAAAACACCCTCAAAGCGTCCCTCCTCCACCGATCTCGCCTCCCGCACTCAGAAGAAACAATCCCACAACGAAGATAAATTCTCCTCGACATCTGCGAAACAGAATACCCTCGATCCAACAGAGCACGACGACCCATCTCAGAACCACGAAAAATCAGACTCAGTAGAGGGGATCCACGAGTGGAAAAAGAGACCGCCGTACCAGATACACAAGGAAGAGGGTGAGTTCGAGGCCAGGTATGAGGCTAGTTGCCATTGTGGCAAGGTGACGTATCAATTGAGTAGAGAGGAACCGTTGGATAGCAAGTTGTGTCATTGTACCACTTGTCAGACGCAGCATGGTAAGTTCACGCTCACCCCATCATTTACCTCATGCATAGATACATCCGATTGTATATATGCTGGAAAAGAGTCGCTAACCATTTCGATTTCGTTTGCAGCGGCACCCTTCCAATGGGCGGCAATCTTCCACAAAACAGATATAAACTTCACCTCCGGTCACCACGGTCTGGAATGGTACGACCCAAGCTCGAAAAGCGTAAAACACTCCCTCCCTTGCAAAGTCCGCTGCTCCTACTGCCATAGCCCCATCATGGACGAAGGACGAAACATGGTCCTCCTCTTCCCCTCCCTTGTACACTTCAAATCAGAAGAAGACAAGGAACATTTCAAACCAAAGTGTCATATGTTTTACAAGGAAAGGGTGATCAATATACCAGATGGATTACCAAAGTGGAGTGGCATGAAGGATAAGAGTGAGTTGATTGAGGACAGTCCAGAAGAGGATGTCAAGGAGTATGAGAGGAAAAAATTGAAGGAGAAGAAGGAGGAACAGGAGAAGGGGGAAAATAGCAAGGATGATTGAGATGAGAAATGATAACGGAAAAGAATCTGACACTAAATCCAAGTGATCAGGTGCAAGCTGTAAAATAGCATCAAAAATGTATCAATGACATTGTCGCTACAAATGCAGCAATGGATGATTTGAGGGAGAAATCTTCTCACTCAAACCTCGGTGGTTATGGATAGTTACTCTCTCTACTTTTTCTTTTTTAACAAGGTCTCCGCTTCTTTCCGCGTCATGCCAAAGACGTTCGTCAAATAGTCAAATCTGAGAATCTGTTAGCTGGTGACTTAGTCCTAATATTCGAAAGCAACTCACTTGATGTCCATGGCAATCCGCTGCTTCAGATCCTCAAAGCGTTGCTCACTTCGACCCAAAGCTTCCGTTCTCCGCCTCTTATTAATGGTCTTGACGCGCAGTTTGAAATGTCCGCTCACAGGCCGATGGTCCGAAACTCGCACCTCATGCCGCCGATATTCCGTCTGCTTGATACGTCCAATACCGCGATACAAAATCCTATCACACCAGGCAGGCGATCTTTTCTTCTCGCTGGAATCGTACCGGTCAGATCCAACGTCGTATTTATAGGTAGGTGGGAACGTGATCTCCTTCTCTTGGAAAGCGCGTAACCGGAACCCCGGATTCTTCTTTCTACTAAGCAGTAATTGATCGCGCTCGAGCAATTTCGCTAGATTACCGGCGTTGACTTCCCGAATGACAATATCGCGACTGAGCATGTCTATGCGATAATTCAAGTCGCCGTTGAGGATGCAAATTTCATGATCCAGAACCATGGACCCATCGCCTCCACTGACGAAGTATTCCGATCGGGCTGTTGTGTCCTGGTTGACCTTGAGCACGCAAGACTCCATGATTCCAGCAATGTCGTTGTTGCGGTGGATAGTCTGACGTTGACCGGCAGCAAGATGGCAGTTCACGAAACAGACAGAACTGTCATCTAGAATAAAGCGAATCAAAAGTGCACCCTTGTTGCCGTATCGACCCTTCATGCCTAGCTTGACCTCCGCAGCGTCCACATCGCGTATCTGGTTTCTTAGCGATGATTTAACGAAGACGCAGGTGAAGAGTCCAACCAAATTAGAAGTGTGTAAAAGAGTGTAAGGTTCGCGGGACGGCGTGAATTTATTGAGACAGTCCTGGAGATGATCTTTCCAGGCGCGGTACTGATGACTCATCTTCTCGTGGTCGGTGTTGTCTTTTTTCTTACTTTTGAAAAGCGTCCCTTGAGACTCGTTAGCAATGGTTGTAATCGCATCGACGGTATACATACGGGCGGTGACTTTCTTGTCTTCCAAGTCAACCAATTCCTGGAAACCGAACACCGCAATGTCGGGAGCATCTGGCGAGCTCTGAAGCAGATCCCGGAAGAAATTGCTATCTTGTTGGTCGCGACTTAAATGCGTGGGCTTCGAAGCGCCCGCATTCCAGGTCATGATCAGTGTCGAGACCTCGCGAAAGTCACAGAAGTCGGCGTCATGTTCTTGCATATCGACCTCTGCTGCTTGTCAGTACACACTAATGTGAGAACAGGAGAGATGGATTACCAAGCCAATCGTCCTCCAACATGCCATCCCATAGCCGTATCAAGCTGTCGGTGCCCAGAGACGCGACTTGCAGTCTATCGAGTTTCCAGATGCTTGTACGATCCACCAGAATTCCAGCAATCGTCTTCTCATGTGCCTTCCAGTCCTTCTTTACTTTCCACGGGTGAGTCGAAGTGTCGTAGACATAAATCATGCCAGTGTTGAAACCAGCCCATAGATAATCGCCAACGCCGACAAGTGAGCTAATCTTGTACAGGCTCACATTTACGATGCCCAGACAAGCATAGTCTTGCGTAGAGTATATTGTCACCTTTCCATCGATGTGACCGAAGTAAATGCGATCCGGCTGACTGGCAACCATCGATCCTGCAGTCACGTCTCCAACGTTAGCCTGCACCAGCGGCTTGTCTAAAACTTGTGCTGCAGTTCGAGCGGCAGTGTTCTGCTCGTAAACCACAATTTCTCTCCCATATGCTATCCAAAGCTGTCTTCCGACAATTATGGAAAATGAGCCGCCTTTGGATACTCGACAAACAATGGGCGACAGAGCTAAACTCGGCAAGCCATCAAGCCCAGCGGGCCAAATCATGAGTTTTCCGTCTTCGTCCAAGGACCACATTTCGGAGGCCTGCCTGTATATCTTCGTGATTTGACATTTATTGTGCGCGTTTGCTTTGATGTGCACCGCTGTTCCTGTTGGAATGTCGACCTCAAGTAATTCACCCGCCTGAGTACCAAGCCAGATACGCTGGCCCTCGTCCTCTATCGCTGTTGCAGGCTTGAAGGCCAGCGCGGTAACTTTTGTCATTTCTCCATGGGTAATACTCATAAGCTGCTCACCAGTCAAAAGGCTCCATGCGCGGGTGATGAAGCCCGAGGTGCATACGTACTCTCCACATATAGCAAACAGTTTTGTTTCATATTTCGTAGATATGTCGTGAGGTCGCTTACTGAACCTTGGAGGCCGTCGGTTTGCTTGCGAAGAATCAGGGTAATCTGCAAGAATCACACCGTGCCCTACAGGCAGATCTGCCTCTTCATCCTCAGAGTCATCGACAGAATCAGCAATCAATCTTCCACCGCGGGAGGACACTTCTGGTCGTCTCGCCTGGTCCATAGACTGTCGAGCCGGAAGTGGTGGGGCGTTTCCTTGACTTGTTGTGATCTGGCCGAACGTTTGCGTGCGCTTGGGAGGTGGTAGAAACCTTGAGTTGGCGTCGGCCACTGATGTTCTTGAAGTGGCAAGAATATCGATTGATCCTCGAATTGTGTTACCTTCATAAGGTGGTCTAAATAACGACGAGGAGAGAGTTTCCATAGACTTCCTTACCGGTGGTTCAGAAGGTGGAGGAGGCGGCGGACGTCTTGATCGAGGAGATCTGCTTCTAGCCGGGATCGTACCGCCAGTGTCTTCTTCGCGTCTGGGCGGCAGACCTGGTCGTTGTTCTAGAGTATCTACTTGCACCGCCCTTTGATTAGGAAGTTTGAGACCTGGGGTCGAAGTTGGCGAAAGATCTGAACGTGACAGCCTTGCCCTCAGTTCCTGACCCGAATAGTGAATAGGGCTCGGAGGTTTTGCAAAATAGCTGTCACGAGCAGGCCGATGAGAATTATCAGGTTTCGAATTCAATGGAACCGGTGGTGGGTATGTTGGACTTGATTCTGCACTAGGTAATTCCTCGTGCTCGCTTGGTGGAGTACTGAATGGAGATACCCGCTCATCTTCTCGATCACTTCGTGGTGCAGGAGCTAGACTGCCACCAAACTGTTTAATTGAGGCTCCTGGAATGCTTTTACCAAAGGTCTTTGGCTTTCCAGCGCGATTTATGGGAGGAGGCACGACAGAAGCAGATGAAGATGTCCGTGCTGGAGAATCTCGATCAGTAGGGAGGACTTTCTGAGGGTCTGGTGTGAAGCCGGCTGGGGAAGCAGGACTGAAAGATGGAGCTTGCCGGCTGTCCAGTGCCGGAGTTCCAGTACGACTTGGTAACTTCAAGCCTTTGTTGATTCCGCTTGTTGGCGAAGGAGGCTGTGAGACACGCGAAGCTAGGAAACTTTCTCTTGAAGGCCGTGCAGATATACTGGGAGAAGAGACATGCGAGTATGGCTTTGGAGAATACGGCGAGTTGACTGTGATCCCGGGTGGCGATGGCTGAGGAGAGAAGTTTCCCATGCTCATAGGTCTCGACCTAGGTGTATTTGAGCCTAATATCTGTCCGCCATTCCCACCTTGAAAGCCTGCCCCAGGATTGAACATCCTCTGCCTTGAGTTCAAGCCATCATTCAGGTCAGCTCTGGGAATGTCAAGAGACGCTCCGCGACTGTACGAATTTCCCTGTCCCTGTCCCTGACTAACGGTGAGGCCGCCCCTCGAAGGGTCGAGTGAAGGTGATTTTTGTGGGGGCAGCGGTGGTTTCGATTTCTTTTCGAAAAGACTGCGAAGAGAGGAGACTGGCTTCTATCATCCACGATCAGTATTCGCCTGTGGTAGAAGGTTTTCCTGTCCTACAATTGACGAATCGTCCGTACTCTCGTCCTTCTGATCCGACATGTTCAACGCTCTCTTGTACCCCAAATTATGTGTTCTAGTGTCTCCTTAAGTGACGATTGCCAGCCTAGCAGGTCAGCCTTTTATTTCGAGATAGGATTTACACCGGCATTGGGCGGTTGTGTGATAGCCGGGGTCTTTCATGCTCCTTCATCGATGCAAACAGGAAGACGACTGCCTTTGCCAACGGACGAAGACAGCAGGGCTCCCTGATGTAATATTTCGTTGCGATTTATAACCCAGTTCAGCGCGAAATCTGGTAGGCCGTATATGGAGGCAGAGAAGAGTCGGCTTGGTGAGCAAGTTGGTGAATTCGTCGAGCTGTGTTGAGAGTGCGATTGAGCGATCGGAATAGCGGAGGTTGGGGGGAGTTCGTAGCCTATTTGATGTGTTGTTCTCTGGAGGAATATGGCGTTCGTAGGTATGGATTGATATGGTTGGTGCCAGTGGTATATCTAAAAGCTGTACCTGAAGTCCCTTTGTTGTTGATCGACACTGCACTTTATCCCGCAAATTGGCCTTCCAGGTCTCTCCTTCGCACCTGTCCACAACCAAAACAACATGTGGTACGAGCAACCATATCTACAGCATTTCTGAGGAGTGTACTGACAGCGACCAGCAAACACGTCCTCAACGCGCAAGTTGCCATCCGTTCCGCCTGCTGTACGTGCACCACAATTTTCACAGCCCTCCACCACACCCCACATTTGCGCCACGGGAACGCGCAAGCAAACAGAAAGAGAAAGTTGAAGGAATAGAGGAGACTACGCCGAGATTGTACGGAGACACGAAATGAGCTTGGCTGATTCTATCTGCAGGTCGCAAATGGTTCGACTGCGCCGAGTGCCACCAGGAGAACGAAGACCATGAACTCCTCAAGCGCGACGAGATGATCTTCGCTTGCAAGAAGTGCAAGAAGTGCTTCAGGAAAGATGCAAACGAGTTTGAGGATGCCGATGAATACTGCCCCCATTGCGATAACCACTTCGTTATCGACGCTGTCACACCAAAGGCTAGGCTCGAGGTCGAAGGCGAGGACGTGAGGATAGACGCGAGGTAGCTATCACCCTCTCCTCTTCTAGACAAGAACTGACTGGCATTGAAAGAATGATCAAGGACGAGCGCGTCAAGCAGGAAGAATTAAGGACAATCTTCGATGTCAAGGATGCTGCAAACAGGCTCGGATAAGTCACTACAACATGGTCCGCTCGTGGGCCGAATCACTGCTGTGTATACTTTTCCCTCGCTGGTACAGAAGGGATAATTTTAGGACAGCTGGTCCTAGGGAGGACGTGAGGACTGTTTACGTGGAAAGGCAGCCTTGGTTCCACAAGACTGGCTTGAAATTGCGGTGATGACATTCGCCACTTTTCTCGGCAGGCTTGTTTTTTTCAAAACCAGCACGAAATTATACATACATAGTCGAAATATTACGGCTCAATGGAGGACATCAATATGATCTTCATCGGGTAGCGGCATGAAAGGCTATGCAGCCTCGCCCACAGCCTTGTCTGATCTCAGCCTTGTCTCATGATCGATTCATGTTTCAAGACATGTCGATGGGGGGTTTTCAAGTGTGCAATTACTATATCGATGTCCTAAATTATTGGGCAAGCTGTTCTCTTGTCTCCATATCAGATATAATTGGATCGTCCTGAATCGAGGATCCCGACTTGGGATCGAAGTAGATGAATTTTCCACTGAAATTGAAGACATGTCGGCCAGGAGTTCGTCGACGATGGGCTAAGACTGAGATGCTTAGGAACAAATTGTTGTCTCGAAGCTGCACAATAATGGGAAAGAGACAGAATTTGAAGATGGCTGGTGGAATTTCCTTTCACTGCCAGATCGGTTAGACGATGCGTATTCCATGCAACACTCTCGGTATTCTAACTATGCTTGTAATGAGAATGTTAGAGACCGGTCTGCCTTCCTCGCATCTAGGTAAGAATGGCCGTTTCTGTAGCTCCCAGACACTTCCCTTACATCTACTTAACAATATCCGCCGTTCTCCTATTTGTCGAGTAGAGGAGGATGCTCCAAGAATAGAGCAGGTTCCGCGCCACCATTGTTGAATCCTTTGCTCGTAAGATTAATATCTCTGTTATGCACCCCGAAGTGCGTGCGGCGCATACACCGATTATTTCCTTCCTTTAAAGTTACACTGGAATCTAGATGTTCTCGATGGCCACGTCGGCACCTCGTACCCGCAAGCTTAACTGCACACGTTCCATTTTCACTCATCATTACGGCTGGCTTCTCCTCACGTTTGACTGATGGAATGCAGCAACATTGGTGGGCGCATATAAGGTACCTTATGTACGGAGGTAGTTGCAAAGCAGCCCAAAACGCAGCCTTACCCCAGGATGTCAAGCCTCGTGAACAGTAAAAGCGGACGATCCCATCCATCAAGCTTGATCCCAGACGACTGCGTGCACATCTGGTTGGACGCCCAATGACTGAGTAGACACCAAGGAAGCACATGCGCACGAGACCTTTTCAATTGATTTCTGTTTGATGCTGATTGGCTGGGGAATTCTGAAGAGGACACTCTGCAAATCTAAGCAGTCGCACATGGAGTGCATGGAGCCGACGGGAGCGTGACGATGACCTTGAGCCGGTACCACAGTACGATGATGCAGATGATTGGGGGGACAATGGAGCTGCATTGAGCCGACGATTTCCTTCACTGGCAGCTGCTGTACTATGTACACAGTGATTAGAATAGTATAGTCGGAGCTTTTGCGGTGGGATTGAGAAGGTTGCTTGCAAGGGGCGGCTGACGAGGCTGCAATTGCTTGCTGATTGACCGATAAATTAAAACTTGGATGGGCCGTGCTTGTCGGGGGGGTCGCGAAACAGAAAGAAGCCAGCTGGGCTTGCCAGTCGTGCCAGTACCAGAAGGCTGAAGGCCGGCGGAGGTGAGAGAGGCGGTGCACATACGAGCGTACTATGGTGCAACTACAAGCCTTCATGGCCTTCTGCTACCTCTACCACTGGCACTGGCACTGGCACTGGCATGCATATTTCTCAGTGCCGAATCAATCATACACGGCTCCCAGTGCCGAATCAACCATACACGGCCACGGCTCCCACTCGCCATCAGCGCCAATCACCACACATTTGCTTTTTCTACCGGCTAAACTCCTTTCATGCTGTGTCCTGCCTTGGCAAGCCTGATCGTCACGTGAGCCCCTCGTCTGCGGCTGTTGGAATTTCCTCGAGCGAAACTCGATCACTCAGCCTTCCCCATCCACCATTACAACAGCCATCAATCTGCTAGCGCGGTAACTACACCTATCGTACTGCGCTCGCCCTCTTCATCACCGCCTTCTTGACTGCTCTTCTAATCATGGCCATTGCCCTTGAATCCTGCAGTCGTGTTGTCTCTTCTCACGGGGCCAATGCATGATGTATTTGACGCGAGCAAAGCGCAGGCGTACTTCAAACTCGGAAACGAGTTCAAAAGCACGCAAGAGAGGTAAACGGCAAGAAGCGCCCGAGGAGCACGACGCCGCCGCTGCTGCCGCTGATTCGGAGGAGGAAGGGAAACTCTGGTCGCGCAAGATTCTGGACGAGAAGACGGAGAAAGGGAGGACCCGATATCTTGTCGGCTGGGAAGATCACGAGAGGAAGAGTGAGACCTGGAAGAACGAGTGGAAGGCTGCTTCTGCTCTGCCATCCGGTTTGAAGAAGGAGTGGGAAGCAAAGAAGAACCAGCCCGAGCAGCCCGAATCATCAGATATTGATCTCTCACCACCTCCAGAGTCTGAAGAAGAACCAAGCGACTACGAAGAAAACTTCGAGCGGCCTGCCAGACGCAGAGTTCGTCGTCCCAGAGTCTTCGAATCTTCGAACCAGCCCCCGGAAACGCCAAGAAGCCCACTACCAGCAAGGCCGATTCGGAGCCTTGAGAAGAGCCTGATCATCCAGGAATCACCGGCCACACAACTCGACATCGCCGCCGCATCAAGCCCTCTACCAAGTCGCGTTCAGTCTCTATTGGATGCCAGTCCAGAGAGGATAAATCCATCTCCCGAAATCATCGTCACGCAAAACAGCGACTTCCACCGATCAGATTACGAGATTGGCCTATCACAGCGCTCCCAGGCTAAGACTGCGGACCAGGCCGAACTTTTGGCGCAACAAACTCCGGTTGGCGACCAAAACACACAATTTGAGAACGTTGGTACACAGTTGCCTACGACCATCCCTGATTCTCAAAGCGAGACCGACATTCGCACGACTCAAGAAAAACTCATCCAGCCAGACAACACCGATAGACCACGGTCCGCGATAGCCGCCAGGACTCCTCGGATTCCTGAATTTGGCCATTCCACACAAACACCAGCCGCGCGCGAAGAGCTCGCTGCCATCGAAGAAACGCCCCAGTCTGCTTCGCCAGCCTTGTTGGTGTTGGATACTGACCCGGTGGAGCCACCAAGCCCTGCAATTGGCAAACATTCAACCCGTAGAACCAAAAAGCTTACTGCAGCACTTGTGGGATCTGACTTGAGTGACGCTTTGACTAAATCATCCGCACCCACAAACCTTGACGATTCTCCCAAACGTACAGCCTCGCGCCGCTCGTCAGTGTCGCGGAAACCACGAGCAGCAGCAACTCCAGTAGCGGTCAGCTCACAGCAACAGAGCCTTCCATCGACGCGGTCACGCCTGTCAAGAGTAGAAGCTGTTGATTTCCAGATAGCGCAGTCCCGCGACCGCGCGACAGAACATTGGGTGTCAGCGCTGGACCAAACAGCCGACTCAAGCCCAAGCGGGCTGAGCTTTTCCCAGCGACTTAAGGATCAGCTACAGTCTACGGCTCCAGAGAACCAAAGTCGCGACTTGCAACAGTCTCCGGCAGTCTTGCTTCCACCAATCGAACAAGACAAAGCGATCTCACGTGATCCGGAAAAGCCAGACTCGAAAGCGTCTGAGCGATCAGAAACTTCTTTTGACATGCCGAAGACACGAAGATCCCTTCGAACAGGTGGAGATCTGCACACCACTCAAGAAACCACTTCATCTCCAACAGCGCCAACTTCTAGCACCACCAAAACTGTTCGAGGTGGCCGAGGCGGCGTATCAACACGGAAAACGAAGCGTATTACAGAAGAGACGCCGCAAAAAGGTTTCGATAAACCAGCGGATAGTAAGCGACGAGGAAGGCCACCAGCGCGATTCAGACAAACGACTGCGCGCGGTGGAAGCATGGAATCGCAAACCGATTCCGAGGCGCAAGCTTACGCAGTGCCCGCAGAGGAACCAATTGAGACAGCCGCGATAGAGACCGACTTGGATGGACGCACACATCTGCCCGCAAGGATACCAGCCGATGACGATGACATCGCCTTGGAAAATCACGAGGCTGAAGAGATGGAGGTTGATAGCCAATCTGGTGAATCCACCGAGTCGGAAGACGAGGAGGATTCTGGTCCATCTCTTGAGCAAATGGAATTCATGGTGCCTCTACCGATGGCCGGACAGCCTCGTGACCAGTACAGACGGACCATCAAATTTCACGAAGAGTTGATTGAACGCTTCACTAGTCGCAAGTGGCGAGAGTACGATGGAATCTTAAAACAAGCAGAGGACTTTGTTCAAACCATGCATGACATTGTCACCCATATCGATCTCACCAATGAGACTACGGCATCTCAGAGCGACGTTGAGCCGGCAGATGTAGTTGAGTGGGATCGGTCAGTCAGTCCGAAGTTCAAATTTCTCTGGCATCTTTTTGAGGCTCTACGGAACCACAAAATTCATATTGTCATCATGGTAAAGCCAGGCCGTTTGCTTGACATCTTGGAGAACTTTCTAAAAGGCACACGCCTGAGATACTCTCGACCGGACGTGGACCGAAAGGATGATAGGCCATCAGATGGCTTGACAGTCTCGCTTCTTTCCACCTCTGGAGAAAGCTCAGCTGCACCTGTTCTCCCAGCGAACCTTGTTCTCAGCCTTGATCACGTGGTAGATGTTAAGAATCCTCTTGTCCGCAGTTTGAGAACCAGTCCGACGCGCTCTGATTATCTCGCTCCCGTCGTATCTTTGGCCATGGTCAACTCTGTTGATCACATTGAGAGGAGCTGCACGCCAAATCTGGTTGGCGCCAATCGAGTACGCGTGCTTGTCACTTGCATTGCGAAGCTTCGTAGAGAGGCCGGCAAAATGGACGGCAATTTCTCACCGATAGACGAAAGCGCAATGGAAGTTGCTCGTTTTGTTCTCATGGGGGGTACTGGAGATCAGTGGCCATTGCCCTCAATTGGACCTCTTGGCAATAATGATGCTTGGGATCTCACGCAAGGTCTCACGACTATGAGGTCTTCCAACTCGAGTGACTCAGAAAAGTCGGCAAAAGCTAAAGCTGCCCTAAAATCGCAAAAGCGCCGCATGCAAGACGACGTGCTCCAACCTGACAAGAAAATGAGAATGACCCCTCAAGCAGAACAGGACGCTTCCATTACTCGAATCAGCGATTCTGTCGCTGGTAACTCCTCGTTAATCGACAAGACTCCTTCTGATTCACAGGAAATGGTGTCATTGCGCAATTTGCTGAAGGCCACAGAGGACAATCTGCAAACAGTAATAGGAGCCAAGGATGCGCGGATTGGAGAACTAGAATCTGTTCTAGAAGACTTACAATACCGCTTCGAAGAGCAGTCCCAACAGAAGCGAGTACTCGTTGGCGAACTTAACGAAGTCCGCACCCAACTAGAGTCAGCCAGAAAGCAGAAGGAGAGCCGCGACATCACCATCGACAAGCTTAAAGAAGAGAGGCGTGAGCTTCAGACACAATTGGAGCAAGCTCGAGCAGCTCTCACCGGGTCTGCTATTCCCGACGTAGCAGCTGCAGAGAAGCTGAGACAGGAGGCAGAGCAGGCGCAAGTAGACAAGCAAAAGGCGGAGAGGGAACTGGCCAGAAGTACCGACTTGAGCGAATATTTGAATCAGGCGCGCAGCCAAGAGTCTGCGAGAACCGCACAACTGGCTAGTGAGAACGCCGAAATGGAATCGCGAATTGAGATGCTTGAGAAACAAGCCAGTGGCGAGATTGCCAGAGCCAAACAGCAGTTCCAAGACGAACAGAGGAAGAGAACTGCGATGGAAAACGCAAAGCTGAAAGCACAAGTCAATAATTTGACCGCCCTTCTCTCGCGGAAAGAGGAAGAGTTGCGAAACAAAAAACCAGGCGTGGGAACGAGAGCTGGCAGTGTGCCACGAAGCCCTCGTGTAGGTCCAGCCAGTCGTGCTAACAGCCCAATACCGGATAGAAGAATTGGAGCCCTGAAGAACAACATGCCCTTGTGAGTGATCCCAGCATAGGGGCTTGGGAAGTGGTGTGCGCGGGTACGTGAGTTCGTTGATGGAGGCGGAAGTTCAGTGTTTGGATGAGAATCTGGCATTGCCGTTTCCGGATAATCAAAGACTTTTCAACTACTACTTACTGCCTTCGACCACCTACCACTTCTTGAGTTGCTGAACCCTAAACTCCTACATTGTATATCACACTCCATTGAATGCACTGCTAACAGATATTAGCCAGGGACGAAGACCAACATCGAGACCTGCTAGGCTAGAGGATCCACAAACACCGCAAATATCTCCAACAGGTGAACATCCACAACAGCTACAAGCAATGCAGCCCAACCATGCTGCTCCCGTCATACAGGAACCTAAGCCAAAACCAAGCAAAGCGATTGAGATCAAGACGATGGAGGCGAGAGTCCCGGACTTGAGACAAGAGCAACCTCCACGTCCAGAACCACGATACGAGCACAGACAGGCAGAGCCAAAGATGCCGCCAGAGCCGATCCCACCGACGCCGCGAACTGAAATGCGACAGTCTTCGACGAACAATCGACCATTCCCTTGCTGTTTTGCGCAATATAATTGTGGCTCGGCTTTCACCTCCAAAAATGAATGGAAGCGCCATATTAGCACAAAGCACATCCAGCTGGGTTTCTGGCGATGCGATATGTGTCCACCATCGCCAGGGATTGACCATCCAATCTACAATGACTTCAATCGGAAGGACTTGTTCACCCAGCACTTGCGTCGCATGCACGCGGTCAACACGCCACAAAGTACTCAAGAACAGCCGAAGGCGATCGCACCCAGTGCACCACCAGGAGGAGGACCGCCAGTCGCTCCTCCCAATACCAATCCTCCAGGTCTTACTGATGAGCAGATCATGGAGATTCAGAAGCGTTGTTACCGCCAGCTTCGTGGACCACCAGAAATTTCAAGTTGTGTCTTCTGTACTCGCACATTTTCTGGACCAAATAGCTGGGAAGAGCGTCTTGAGCACGTTGGTGGCCACTTGGAGCGTGATAGGAAGAACGGTACTGCTTGTCTCGATGTTGATAATTGGCGAGCTGATCCGCCATTGCGAGACTACTTGTTAGTCGAAGGACTTGTAGAAATGGACCCAAGGGGAGTATACAGAATTGGGGACGGAAAGCCGAGAAGGCCGCTTGACATCGAAGGGTTTGCTGGACAGCAACCAACCACACAGCTCACCCCACGTCCAAGCAACACCACAGACGGTATTGCTGGGGCTGCAACTGATCAAGACTCAGAAGGCTCCAATGAAAAGCGTCGGCGAGGCCGCGCTGGGAAGAAGCCGTCTGATACGGGTCCGAGAATTGAAATGATGGAACTTGATCCTCCTACATCACAATCCCAGCAGCCCCCACAGTCGCAATCTGCTACGCAGTCTCAAGATCAGCCCAGAAACTTGCCACTTCCTTCACCGTCCCATAATGGACCAATGCGAAGCCCTTCCGCCCATCAGTTGTACGGTTCTGGACCGACGATGCAGTCGCCCGGCCTACAACACCATTCGCCGTATCAGCAACCGCAGGATCAAATAAAGCGTCCATCGCCCGGTCCAGACGCCAGAGATGCTCCCCCGCCGAGACCTAACACGACGTCCGGCAGTCATATACAACAGCAGCAAATGCATCCTGGTCAAGTGATTATGCATCACCAGCAACAAGGTCCTCAACAACAGGGCTCTCAACAGCAAGGTCCTCAACAGCAAGGACCGCAACAGCAAGGACCGCAACAGCAAGGACCGCAGCAGCAGGCCCCTCAACAGCAAGGCGGTCACCAGCACTTGCAACAGAATCCTCCATCTGGACAGCTGCAGTATGGTCAACCTCAACAGATGCTGCAGAATCAACAGCAGCAAGGTGCACCACCGCAGCAGCAACACCCATATCAGCAACAGCCACAACAACACCAGATACAGAAGCCGCCTTCAAACATCCTGCCGATGTATCAGTTTCACCAAGGAACATTCACCAAATTCTCAGGCAGTCCCTTGGAACAGCTAGCTCACGGCTACACAGCACATCGACCTAATGCATTGCCTCCACCGGCTCAATCGACGAGAGCCAATGCTGGACAACCACAACTGGCGCCCAGGCCTCCCCCAGATCCTCGCGACGCCATATTGAACCGGATCTGGGAAAAGGCGCCGAGCCTACGGCCTAGCGGACACCCTCAAGACCAACAACAGCTCCCCTCTATGCCTCCCAGAGCTGCAACTCATCATTCAGGATTCAAGGCCATCAATGAACAGCAGGCTGCTTCCAATCGGCAACAAGAGTCTATGCAACAGCTAGCACCTAAGCCTCCGTCAGATGGAGCGCGACAGCTAGCGCCCAAACCTCATCCACATCTTTCGCAATCGCCTGGTCAACAGGAACAGACACCGATGCCGCCAATGCAACAACAGCAGCAGCAGCAAACCGGACCAGGACCGAGATCGATTACGCCACAAGCTCCGGCTGTGAGTGGCGCGGAACGTGAGGGTGAGAAGGGTCAATCTAATCAGCCGAGTCAGAGTCGGGGCAAGAGTTTCCATCAGGTGGTAATGTCGTAGGCGTGTTCGAGTCAGAGGAATTGGGAGATTTGCTGCATCGCATTTCAACCCAACATTTATTCATACCTTTTGCGAAGACGATTGTATGACCTATGGCTTGCTGATGTGAGAAGGGAGGTTTTCTGTACGTATTGGTTGATGGGATGGATGATGAATGTGCTATTAGCCTCATTGCGTGGTGATATTGCTTTGTAAATTGAAGTTATGATCCATCCCCTTTGATTGCTCATTCTTGTTGTGCGAAATCTTGAAAATGCGATCGTAATTGTCAAAGGTATGGGAGCAAGAACGTCACTTGCTTAGACTCCGTTCCTGCTGGATAAATTTCTGCCTTTAGAGACTGAGCCGTAGTTGGAAACTTCGATGGGCTGACATGAAACGGTAGCAGCGCAGTATAGGGCCCTAAGAAGAAGGAGTAGAAGGGCGAAAGACACGGTGGTTCACAGCTTTTCCCAGACGATCCGCCCTAGAATGCTAGAAATTTGGCAATCCTCGTCTTTTACTTTGGAATTGTCCTGTCAGACAATATTGTGGGTGATTGAGTCGGGATTTCCTAGTCTGCCTCCCTGCAATAGGATTTATTTACAGAGATTCCTATCCACTTCATCTTTATACCAAATGAACAAACACATTATAAGAGGAAGAAGGCCTTTCCAAAATCTCTTACATCGCTTACTGAGTGACTTACTATCTATCCGTTCGTCTCCTGTGCTACCTCCTCCAACAGAAGTGCCAAAAAATAGAAATAAAAATAGAACATATCGGATGGAGAAACAGTGGGTCGAACACTGGACTTTCTGCACTTCGAGAATGATGCGAAGCAGACACTCTACCACTCTGCGACTGGTCAGAATTGAACTTGGAGTGGTGGTGGGTGGGGAGGTGTAATTGGTACTTACGAGCTACATCCCCAGAAGGTTGGTGATGGGATATATGGGGATTCTGTGGATATAGGTGAGGCGTGTGGTGTGTTTTGTAGGATACGTGATGAGGTTGCTGTCGGGCAGGTTTTGATGGATATAGAGTGCGTACCTACGTATTCGATTGACACATGTTCGATTGATGAAATTGAACTAGGCTGAGTAATGGAATATAGAGTGAAAGTTGGAGGTACACATAGAACCAGTGACAATGAGACTGGAAGAAAATAGCTGGCGCTATAAGGATATATTTGGAGGACATATTGAAGTTTAGAATTTGTAGACTTGATAGTCAAGACTTGAATAAATTAGTCCGTCTTGGCTGCATGGATCTACGTGTATACACGGAAATGAGGATGACACGGCCTGTCACGGTACTAAGTAGTAAGGCCGCTCGGTAGGACACTAGCTAGTATAGATAGCTTCGATAGTCTACGGGACCTTCGATTATTATTATATTTACCTATACTCGCGTGCCTACTCGTCTTTACGTGATATATAGTAGCTTAAGATATATAGGTCTACTAAAACTAGTATTAATACTAATACTATAACTAGGNGCCCTATTAGATTAGGGCGGGGTCTCGTAACTTAATCCGTTATAACCCGTATATAANACTCGTCTTTACGTGATATATAGTAGCTTAAGATATATAGGTCTACTAAAACTAGTATTAATACTAATACTATAACTAGGATCCTTTTTAAGAACTACTAGATAACTACCTTAATAGGGTCCCTAACGGGGCGGGTCTAAATAGGG
>JEMP01000128.1:930217-963406 GCA_000738655.1 Venturia pyrina ICMP 11032 | reverse complement strand
TTATTAGTCGAGGAGGTACGTAGTTCTATTTCTATAGTTCTAATTAGCTTAATAGTCCTCGTATATAGTTCCTTCTCTTTCCTTATACACGTCGTGTGTGTGTGTAAGGTTTAAGGAAAAGGGGTTATATATATATCGAGGGTCTTAGCGCGATGCACGTGATATTAGGATTCCGGGCTTATAACTATATAATAGAAAATAGAGATCTTAAAGAATATAAGGAATTAAATATATAAAGAATAAGTATAATAGCCTAATCCATCTCAGTATATATAGAGATCCTAGAGATACGTAAAACGAGTGTAATCTCCCCTATCTCGGCCGTGTTATCCTCAATCTCCGTGTCATTTCCGTGTATACACGTAGATCTATGTAGCCAAGACGGACTACTTCATACAGAGGGGCCCTAAGTCTTGATAGGATTTTATACTATGGAAACACATTCCATCCTCCTTTAATTTGTGCTCCTCACCCATAACGGAGCACTGGAGCTATATCCTGGCCCATTTGGCATATCTCGTATAACAGTATTCACGGTCCCGCCTCCCCAATGAATCTGTACCGCCAGGCTTCCATCGCCGGTTTTCCAGGTGATTGATTTCAATGTGACAAGAAGCATCGCGATGACTATCAAAAGTCCGAGTTGGGTGAGAAAGAGGAGGAAGATGGCGAAGGTCTGGAGCTTGCTAGTTGACGAGGAAGAAGGAGAAGCCATGCTGAGGACTGAAGGGACTGTGATGATGTTGACGTTGCGACTGTTGTCTTGGTGAGTAATTCTGCTGAGACGAATTGCGTTTCCTCAATTGAAGGTACTTACGGTGTTTTCGACGCTGTGAAGTGTCAGAGCCAAGGATGTCAAGGACATGCGTCTGCATCTGCATCACCCGAACGTTCGCATAGATCTTATACATCGCCCCCAATCCCGTTCTCAGTTTTGTGGCGCTGGAGGAGGCTGAGACCTAACCAATAAGGCTGATTATCAGGTTTCAGCCTCCTTTGTTGGCCTTCGATATGCGATGATGATAGGTAGATGTTTCCGAGCCAAGATACAACTTACAGGTAAGGTACAAGTTTTGTAGCACCGCAATTTAACCTGAAAACTTTGAGATTTTCCAATTCGATACTAGATATTCAGACGAAATCTTCCAAGGAATTTTACTAGATACCGGAGCAGTAGGAATTTCGACAGCCGGAGAACCACAGTTCCGAGTACTGCAAGTTCACATGCATGTTACTCTGGACTCCTCGACGTCAGGCTAGCACAATATCGTCTTCGGAAAGGGCATAGCGTTATCTCTTAGAATAGCTAGAGTACCTACTCTAATTGGAATCATCAATTTTTATATTATTCCTGCTAACACACTATTCCTACTATATTTAGTACATGATTAACCGAAGAATTATAGGAGAGCGAAGAGAAATATCTATAATTAGCTATTAAAGCTACTTATAATATAGTAGGGCCTAGCGGTCTAGTCCCTACCCTCCTTATTTTCGGTATATATCCTAAGGGACGATTAGAGTAGGTACTCTAGCTATTATAAGGGATAACGCTTTTCTACCGCAGCAGCCCTCTATATAGTAATTTTGCTAGGAGGATAAGATCCTAAGATCTTAGGATAGGCACCGAAAATAAGGAGGGTAGAGACTAGACTATTAGGCCCTACCATATCGTTAATAGCTTTAATAGTAAATTATAGATATTTCTCCTTGCTCTCCCATGATTCTTCGGTCAATCATGTACTACTGAGAGATCATAGCCTGGTCAGTTTGCTAACTGTGGGTGTATGTCTTTTTCGATGTCTGGACATGGTGGTCTTAGAGTTTTCATCCTCCTCGTTCTCTTCCAGTCGCCATACCTCACACATGCCTTCCCATACCCTGTCCAATCCCTTGCGCCAATTTATGATCATTCGGATTCGCAGCCGCCTCGTACAAGAAGCTAACAGCCTCCTTATTCAATTTCATGAAATCGCCCTTGAAAGCCAGATAACTAATCCTCGTCACATCTTCCTCCCCATGTCCCCAATTGTCCTCAACAAACAATGTGAGACTTCTCGTCGTGCTGAACAGGGCTCTCTTGACGGGGTATTCTTGTATCTCGTTGGACTGGGCGACGGCGAGGGTTTGTGTAGGATCGAGGGAGGAAGCAGTTTCGAAATCAATGTCGTCTTTGTTGCTGAAGAGTTTGATTGTTGAGGGCGCTGAGTTGGAGGTCGAGGTGCGGATGAGGATGGAGTGAAGGCGTACTTGGCCTGTGAACCTGTTGTTTACTTGTGTTAGGTTCGTGTGAATAATACGGCATTTTAGGTTTGAACGTCTTTAAAACATAGAGTGACTCACGGCACGGTAAGTAATAGCTGCTCATCAGCATCGCTCCTCAACTCCGGCTCGTCTTCCATGCGTTCCATCCACGTCTTCTGCAGCACTTTGGCCGCAGACCTCGGCTCTTCCTCATTGAGACATGTCACTTTGCTGAAGTCTATTTGTTCGTAGAGAAGGTTCTGCAGAGCGGGTGTGACATCGTCGTCGTGATCGTGAGCGCCATGGTCGTGGGAGTGGTCGTGAGGATCTTCGCCGTCGTAGTGGTCATGAGAGTGTGAGTGCGACATTTTGAGGTGTTTCGCAAATGTAATATGACTCGAATTGGGCTTGTTGATCAAAGATGCTGAGCAACTTTGGAGTAGTTTGAGTTACATGGTTAACGTTTCTAGTAATGGGATCTCGAGGTCCACGATTTGCAGCATGGTCATAAAACACGTGCAGACAAGCAAACAGTTGGAATCGTTGTCGAGAAAATAACCGTCTGAGTTTATCAACGCTATGCTATCCAATAAAGTCGGAATCCCAGGTAAAACAAGTCCATTCGCCATCAGTAACACCTTGCTCTCCCAATATCCATCCTTCGTGCGTCGCACATTCAAACCGAGCTTAGCACACTAGTATGGAGAGAGGCAGGCAGTCTTCCTTGCCTGCCGTGGCATCTTCCAAAGTTATAGGGTGAAGAGAGCTGACCATCCACCTATGCAATGCTCTCGTATCCTCCACCAGAGTTGTGAGCCTCGCGGTTGGAGAAAAGCCAGTAGATGATAATGCCGACAATGGGGAAGAGGAAGACCAAGACGCACCACAACAGCTTGTGGGAGACTGGGCGGTTGGATTTGAGGACCTCGACTAGGTGCGCGTTAGCGTGCGAGTTCTTCTGGTACGGTGGGGCAGGAGTTTGAAGACGGCGAGAAGAGCCGTGAGGTTGGGAGTTGAAGGATGGAAAACTCACTGAAGACGATGATATCGAGAATAAGGACAATGAAACCAACGACTCCTCCACCGGCACCATATTGCCAGCTGTTTCCGTGGCTTTCAGTCGTGATTGGAGCAGCAGTGACGAGGGCGAACATGAGGAACTGGAGTAGCATGGCTAAAGTCTTTTGGAGAGCCATTGCGAAGACTTTTGTGAAGAGTTGGTTCTATTTTGGTGTAGAGTTTGAAGAGGTTGCTGCTGAGGAGAAAGAGAGAGTTGTTTGTTGGAGAGGAGCTGCCTTGGAGGGAGAGGTGGGGAGAGATCAACGGTACCTTGGCGCTTACTAGCAGAGTACGCCACAGTACGTCATTTCCGGTCACAAGCCAGCCACACTTGCCAAGTCCGGCCAAGATGCATATATCAGTGGATTCCAACTCGACTCCAGACATACTAATTAGTACATTGTATCCCCCGGAAGCATCTATCATATGTAGTGAGTTCAAAATTCCTCTTCAAGTTTGTCCAACACTATTGTGAGCGGTATTATTTCTCTTTCCCAAATACATCAGAGGCAACTTCGCCCGGCAACAATCCGAACATCATCTTCGTCGGTGTTGGAATGAGTAAGATCCCATCTAACCAGTAGATTCACAAGTTCTATAGCGGCATTACTGGCCTCGATACTGTTACCAACGAAGAAACATTTCGCACCACCCTCATACTCCGTGAATTCGAGGTAGGACGGTTCGTCTGCTCGAAAGTATCTTAGGGCTGCGATCCAGCAAGCAGCGTTGTTACTAGGACCGATTATCCTTTGAGGTGGCATGCCGAATAAGCTACATAGTCGGTACAGCATGAGCTGTGAGGATATCCTTGTTCCCATGGTTCGACCGTGCTTGTAGAAGCGGGAACTGTTGGACGTGTAAGAAAACAGATGTGGGCAGTGGAAGAAGTACGAACCAGTCGCATTCTCCGAGTTGTGGTTCGTGTTTTGAACAGAGCTTGAGGGGCTTGTGTGAATCTTTTGCCATCAAAGCATCGTCCATCCAACCGATTGAATGTGTCATTTCTATATGATTTCAGTTTCGAAAACTAATGGGTAATGGAAAATCAACTCACGTGGTTCAGCATATAACCAATGCCATTTCCTCTGTACTTCGGCCCTTTCCAGCGCTACTCTTTCGTGGTCTTCTTCTGGTATTTCTGCCTCCTCGACATGAATTCGATGATCTGTTGTAGGCATTATGGTGGTCAACTCCTTCCATTGGCGCTTCCATTTCTCCAATTCTTTCAGTTCGGCGATTCTCTTTCCCATCTCCCGGAGAAGTGCTGATTGTTCTTCTGGCGGATATTCGGTAAAGTATTCGGCGAACGCTTGGGGGTTGGTACTCAATTCGTCTATAGCTTTTCTGGAAGCTTGCTCCAATAGCGTAGACGCCATATTGGTAAATAGGGGCCGCGAACGGCGTGTGACAATGAATATCGACGAGTGCGTGAGAATTGGATGTCAGCCGTCCGTCGATGAAGACCTAACGCCGCGGTGATACCTGCAAAACAAGGCCTCCAAGGCAGATGGAAAGGATTGAGAGTACGACATGTCAGTCTTTTGAGGTTCTACTCCTTGCTTACTTGCTTTTTCGTTGTCGTTGATAAGCCACCTCACAGATCTCACGTCGGGGGCTGGCAGCCACGTGGCAGCGAAGATTTAGAACTATTTTTAGCGCGTCACTTTCGCGGCCGAACAACGACTGGCTTCACGACAACATGGACAACGGAAAGCGACCCCATCACCACCCATTGATAGATACGTCGAAAAATATTCTCAGCTATCTTACAACTCGACCTCCAGCAGGACCAGCACCGTACCCTGGTAGTTTCAGCGACCATCCTCCAGGTGGCGCAATGCTTCCTTGCGTCTCTAGGGGGTTAGCATGTTCCCCGGCTTGTATATTGTATTCATCAAAAGCAGGGCCACGATTAACCCGGGAGAATCAGGCCGTCGAGTCGAATGCTGGTTTCCTCGACTTGCTATCTTTGGCTGAATCATGTCTTGAGCAACTCCTCAAATGCAATTCCCATCCTCTCCCATCAGAGAGACAACTGGATCCGAACGACGGCATTTTGGATTTCAGTTCCCTCATTGGTCGATCCAAGCAATCCCGATTGTTATCCACAGCGGCAGAGCAGTTTCGAAACATCGTTTTGTAATATTTCTTTGGATCCTTTCTCGACCCACTCCTGCCGCAATGAAGGCCGGTCTCCCTCGCTTACTTATCCAGTATTTGACCTCATCCTGAAGTTCTAGCGACGCGGCTCGGGTAATGTGGAAGTCTTGTCCCAGATATTCCCCTCCATGAAACATGTTTTAAGACTTTCGACATCCGATTTTGCTTCCTGCTTACGTGCTTCGACTTCCGTTCATCTCGGACTTCCAACCTACTTGGTGGTGAGCTTCAAAAAATCAGTGACGAGAGGTTTCTCGGCCGTATTGATGGTGTGGTTTCAACTACCCACATGGCCAATTGCGATTCCTCAGCTCTTGCCGTCGCTTTCTTTCGGCGGACGCCGCACTGGATTGTTGGTTGCTCGAGATACTTATTAATGCCTAGTACTTCGCCAGTAGTTCTTGCTCCAACCTCCTAGCATTTGAGCATCGCATTCTTTTCTGTCGAGCTATCGCTGGTTCGCTGCTTACACTCTTTTCACATTTTGCTGGCTGGTTCAGACTTTCACAAACGTTCTCTCGAAGCTGTGCTTCCGTTTCAGATATCACATATTTCAAAAATCTCACAATCATTTACTAGTGCCTCTCCTCAACCATGAACAAAATGCTACGCACGATTTTCGCTGCTGTGGCGGCGTTGGCTCTTGGTGTTCAAGTCCAAGCTACTGCATACACTGATCCCAACACGGGAATTGCATTCCAAGGATTCACAGATACTACAGGCTTTCAATTTGGTATGGCACTGCCAGCAGATCCCGCAACAGAATTCATTGCCCAGATTGTAAGTGGCAGGGCATCTTGTGTTTGGGTACAGATTCTAATGTTCCCCAGGTCTCGCCATTAAAAAGTGGTGTAGGATGGGGTGGTGTATCACTGAACTCAGCTATGGCGAATCGGTTGCTAGTTACGGCATGGCCTAACGGCCAGGATGTCGTAGCCTCATTCAGGGAAGCAACGTAAGTCTACCACTTTGCCGAGTCTGTTCGTAGCTAATAGAAACTAGTGGATATACAAGCCCAGCAGTGTACGCTGGGAATGCGACAATGGCACCTATCGCAGCTGGAACTTTTGTTAACAGCACTCATGTCTCGTTCACATTTGTCTGCACGAACTGTGTGAGCACTGATGACATGGCTTTTGGCTCAACCGACAGCCAAGCATTGATTGGATGGGCCATGTCACAAACAGCCGTGACAGCGCCATCTGATCCCGCCTCTGTGCTTTCTTACCATGCTGCGGGCTTCGGCACCCAAAGTGTCACCTTGGCTGATGCAAGATCCGCAAATTATGCAACCTGGTCTTCCACAGCTGGGACTGCAAGCGCTTCTATTGGTGCTGCCACAAGTACCAACACGACCAATTCCACGAGCGAGACCACAAATAACACTACACCAGTGACCACCTCAAACTCGACTTATGACTACATTGTAGCAGGTGCGGGACCTGCCGGTATCATCGTCGCGCAGAGGCTAGCTGCGAGTGGCGCGAGCGTCTTGTTGATTGAGCGCGGAAATGCTTCATCTTACGCGAGTGGTGGCAGAAGTCAATTGACGAGCTGGAACTCGACTTTGACTCAGTACGACGTGCCGGCCTTATCGTACTACCTTGATGTGTCAACAGCATACTGCACGGATACCGCATCTTCAGCTGGATGCTTGCTTGGGGGAGGCACCATGGTCAATGCCTTGATGTTTGTCCGTCCTCAAGATCGTGATTTCAACGACAAGTGGCCTACTGGATGGAAGTGGTCGGACGTGAAGTCTGCTTCTGAGCGCTTGTATGCCAGAAACCCAGGTGTCATCAAGTCTTCCGCCAACGGGAAATACTACGACACAGGCGTCAGTATCCTATTCAAAGCCCTCGGTACAACAGCTAATTCAGCGCCTAGGCCTACTCCATCTTGTCGACATTCTTGACGTCCAACGGCTGGAGATCTGTCAACGCTCTGGAGAAGACGAACGAGAAGCATCAAATCTTCTCTCATCCACCCTGGGACATCCAGGATGGTCTTCGCGCAGGACCAGTCAAGAGCTATCTCCCGTTGGCAAAGAAACTCACCAACTTCAAGTTGCTCCTCCTTACCGAAGTTGTGCAAGCTGTGCGAAATGGCACGACAGTCAGCGGTGTGATGACCAAGGACACTGCAGGCAACCGACAGATCACCAACCTCAAAGCCGGCGGAAAATTGATCCTGGCTGCAGGTGCTCTGGCATCTCCAAGGATACTCTTCAACAGCGGCATCGGTCCCGCCGATCAACTTGCTACCGTCGCTAATGGGACCACCGGTGTCACTTTGCCTGCTCAATCACAATGGCTCGACCTCCCTGTCGGTCAAAACCTAAAGGACCACCCTATCTTCACTCTTAACTTCAGGACCAAGCAGAACCAGACCTCTATGGTGCAAGCCGACTTCAAGAGTCCATCTGCAAACAACATAGCTATGTTCAACAAAAGTTCCGGACCTCTCGCACAGAGTGGTCAACGCCTCAACTTTTGGACAAGCATCAACGCAGGAAACAGCTCCTACAAATACTTTCAAGGAACGTGTAACTCGCCATCTGCAGGCACTGTCAGGATCAAGACATACCTTACCCATGGCCTAACCTCGGTCGGACGACTTGGAATCAATGCAGCTGGCGCAACAACCTTCATCACAAAACCCTGGCTTAACACCCCCGAAGACAAAACCGCCCTCATCGATTTCTCAAATTCACTCCTCGCCATGTCCCGCGCAAACACTTCCACCATCACCTCCAGCACCTACACAAACGGCTCCCTCGTCACTGAAACCGATCTACTGGCTACCTACACGACGGGCTCCCATTTTGTAGGCACAGCAAAGATGCAAACGAGTCCTAGCGATACGAATGCGGTTGTGGATACGAATACGAAGGTATTGGGCATGACGAATTTGTTTGTGGTGGATGCCAGTGTGCATCCTGATTTGCCTACTGGGAATACGCAGGCGATGGTAATGGTTGTTGCTGAGAAGGCGGCGGAGAGGATTTTGGCGTTGAAGACGAAGAGGAGGAGTGTTCGCGCTCTGAGGTGTCGGGATGTGGTTTGTTAGATTCGATATCTGATCTAGGGAGAAATGTATCATACTACCTTGCTTGTATGTCTATCATCCCTGAAACGGCACTAGTCGTAGTCAGTCAAGGATAGAACCAATGTTGCTTATTGACCAGGAAGCCCGAGGGGAAATTTCATTGTAAAGTTCCTACTCCCTACACCGCGTCTATATTATCGCAACCACGCCGGACTTCTGATACATACGGCCATAGAATCAAGAGAGCTCGAGTCCCCGTCCGCTCACTCACAGATAAGCTTGATATCGGCGAACTAGTAGTTGGGTGGGTGACCACCAGCGAATCCTCGCTGCTGTATGTTTTTGTTGTTTCACTTTTTGAAACTTGACTGGCTTTTAACTTTTACCGGAGAGTTATACTTAGCTCAGAGACTGTTCATACCTAGGAGTTAGCGGGTCTAGTATAGGGTAAAGTATTTTTTCTAGCGAAAACTTCTTAAGAATCTTTTATTCTTATTTCACCGCTTTAGTATAACTGTATAAGGATAGTAAGGCTAAGCTCATCTTATTCTATTAGTATATTTCTACTATAGTAAAATAGCTATTGAAGGTTAGTAGGTTTTAATTATAATCACTAAATAAGTAGAAGTCTACTCCTGTAGCTATTGACGCAAACGTCTATTGCAATCATAGTGTCTACCCTCAGGAGTCAAGGTGCAAGGAGGGCTATCGGTAGGCTAGTTTCCGATACTGATACGCTCGCTGAAAGCTTTTCGAGCTTTGAGCCCGGGGAGTAGCAACCTCTCCTACGAGAGATGGGAAAGAGGGCTGTAGAACTAAAGGAGGTAGAGCGTTTACGGCAGACTATACCAATCATCGATTGATCGATCGTTTTATGCAAAGAGAGCTTTGAACTCGTCTCAACTGGTTGTTGATAATCAAAGGATGCAAAAATACAGGAAACGAGAAGAAATCAAGAGCAGCTGGCTATGAAAGGGAGACCATGAAACAGTAATCAAGGTCCCTAATTAGATTATCTTCAGACCGCCTGAAACTTCTTCATCCCGGTGGAAGCGCTACTTCGAGAAACCCCGTCTGTAGAAACTACAACCGACCAGACCATCCAGCAGTAACACATCACTCCCTCAACCCTCCATCTCATCCACCCTATCCCCCTCGAGACCCCCCTCTCCCCATTCCTTCAACGCAGCAAAAACATCTTCCCCAAAATCCGGCATCCCATCCAACAATCCCCGCACCGCATCATCAAGCCCACCCATCCGACGAGCCACATAATCAGCAACTCGAACACGTAGATCATACAACGGTTCTTCTAGCTCGGGTTCGTAAAGCTTCACAACGAGATCGATGAAGGCCTCTGTACCCCACGCTGTATCAAGTGATGGGGTGAAGTAGGCAAGGATCTTGGCTTTGAGGGGAGGGACGTGGTATTTTTGGGCTGTTGCGAATAGGTTGTGGAGGAACTGGGTGTTGGTGGTGGCATTTTGGGGGATTTGGTAGGTGTAGAGGTGTTGGAGGAAGGTTAGGTGTGGATGCTGGGGGGTGAGGGTGTCGTGGGTGCTGGGAACAATTAGCTGTGGGGGGTTGACATAGGAACGGGGATGGGTCAAGCTTACCTTTGCGCGGGGGCGATGTTGGTGGTTTTTATGGGAGGCATGGTGCGGAAATTTGTTTAGCTGGGGTTATTGAGGTTGAGGTGATAATTTGAATGTTCTGGGATATCGAAGGGTAAGAAAGCGAAGCAGGCTTATGAAGAGTTATAGGCGTGGCGTAAACGTTAATTATATAGGCTTAGTGCTTTTTGGTGAACATGACAACAGGTGGAGAACAATGCTCAACACTCAGAAGGAAGGGTGATATGTCGAACAATGAAAGTGCAGTTCCATGACGTCTATAACGAATCGATCTTGTTCAATAAAATATTTTGAAATAGGAGCCGCACCATTAGATTTCAGGAAAACATTCTCTAAAATCGCCAGCAATTCGTCAGTCATTGAGCACACATCAAGGGCGGGGAATGAGCCAATTCGCCATGTTGGCAAAACAAATCCCTTTTCAGCTCGATCCAGCTCGAAGGAGATCAAAATACTTGTCCTGAAATTCCCCCAACTCTTCTCGGACCAGACGGTCCTGCTTGTCTCTCTCCTCGCGCTCTCTCTGAAATCGATCTCTCATTGCCGACATCTCATGCATCAACGTTTGGACCATCTTGCGTTCAGTAAAAAGCTGTTTGGCAAGTTCAGAGTTCGGAGTTTCCAGTACGCTCGTTTCGTCATCGCGCTTCCGCTTTCCCAACGCGAGAGTAGATAGCGATGATCGCGGAGGTTGATACTGGGAATTGGTGGATGAACTTGGGGCCTGTATTGGGCTCAGTGTATCCATCGTCGACGAGTTTAGCGCACGAAGTATCCCGAGCTCTTTTTTGTGGACTCCCAAGGCATGTTGCCTGAGGTGATCTCTGCGCTTGAAGCCCGCAGAATGACGGTGGCATCCAGGCTCGTCGCAGAAGTATTTGACTTCTTTGCTGTGCGTGATGTCTCTGCGGCGGTTGACTTTGGTCTCTTCTGACTGCTCAGAGGTATTTTCTTGCTCCGTTATCCGTCCTTCTGGGAAGATTTCCGCAGAAGGAGCCCGTGATTCGGTTCTATTCATGAACGTAACGGGCCGTGCAACTCTGGCGTTTTGATTGGACTGCCTTATTGGTGCTGCTGCCAATGTCGGTTTGAGGAAGTCACTTTCTATGCGCCTCACTGGCGATCTTGGTCCACTTGTCACAGCCTGCTCTTGAACAGGAATGAGCTTTCTGGGAATGGTAGGTGAGCCCGGGCTGAAGACTTGTGAAGGAGACACAGCTTGAGAAGACCGTCGATCAGTGAAATCGGAAGACGTTTTCATGACTGGCATGGCCATCAAATCGGCGTATAAGAGTTCTTCTGATTTTGTCAGCTAAAGTCATCAGAGGCAGATGATGCGACAAACCATTATTTTCCAGTACATTCGGATCCGCATGGAAGGTTCGAAGAAGGTCGTCGGCCTGAATAACTTCTGCGCTCTGCAGGAGAGAATCCCAATCAGTGTCTGTAGAGATGTCAGGACTACACGTCAAATCCCAAAAGTGAGGAGCTCACCATTATCAAGTTCGAAAGAAAAACTTGCATTACGAAACTGCGCCCCAGGATCCGCTTCGTGCCCAAGAGGAGGTCCATAGAACATCCAGCAAACCCCCCATAGTATGACCAGCGACGGCCATATCGTCCAGGGCATGGTCGTACACAAATGACGAAAGGCATTTGGGAAGACAGAGAAACAGGTGTAAAAGATGAATAGGTAAAGCAACTTCTTCCAAAGCTGAAAATGCTCGAACAAGGATTGAAGGAATCCGTCCGTCTTCAAGAACAGATTGTGGATGATCTCCCAAAGATCTTCGAGCTGTTGCTCATTGAAACCTCCCAGTAGAAAGGCCTTTTTGCCTGATAAGGACTGTCTCTTGATGTCGGAAAGAGTCCTGCACCATAGTAAATGATTAGTTCGGACAGACCACATGCTATCAAAATACTTACTTGATGCCATCGATATCACCATTGTGGCCATTCAAAAATGATCTTCTCAAGATGAACCTAGCCAAGTCTTCACCCTGTTCATCGAGACAGAACATAAAAGCCAAGTCTTCAGCAACTTTATCGAGATAAAGCACGCAAGCTCTAACCCGAGCTGGGTCAATACACGCTAGACTTGCCATAATCCGAGAAAGGATGTTAGAAAGAGGGTAAATATCAAATAAGTAAGGCTCCAAGTAAGATGCTCGGTCAGGTATGTATACCCGGGGGAAGGATCTTGAACACCGCCCTAGGAGCCTTTGGGCGGGGTAAATGCAGGGCGGCAGGGCGCAGGGCGTAGACGGTGGCAGTGAAAGTGCCAAGTCAATGTTGTCTCAAAATCCCCAATATTGACCAATGAGGATAAAAGAGAGGCCGGTCCCGTTCGGCAGTGCAGCTTGCGATAGGCGGCAGGAGTGAGGCGCATCTTCTGTTCTATTTTACTTTTAGTAAGTAAGCACGTTTACGAATACAGAGTACGAACAAAAGAGAGTAGTACTAGGGATTCCGGAAGTCGAATCTCGATGGCTTGTCAGAAATTTTTCGTACTTCCTTTTTAATTGCGTATACTCAAGCAGATTCTACCGTTCATATATTCCCAGCCTCCTAGATCACACTCCGAAACTTTTGCTTAATGAGCTCGTAAGTCAGTATGTCTTCGTCGGCAACACTTCGCCTTATGCCGGGCGCCGCAATCTCGAAATCCCGCCATTCTACTGCATCACCACCGCGCTTCAAGCAAGTCTGACCTGCTTTACGGACCAATGACTCCAGATCTGCACCCGTGAAGCCGTGGCAGATGTCCGTTCGTGCAAAATTGGCACAATTCTTGTCAATGGGCGTATTCCTAAGCCTGGCTTTGAGGATTGAGACCCTTTCTTCCGCAAGAGGCAATCCAACCCATAGTAGCGTTTCTAGGCGGCCAGGTCTTAGCATGGCGGCATCAATATCGCCTGGGCGATTCGTAGCGGCTATGATGTATATGCCTTCTCTAGAGCCTGAGATACCATCCAGTTCAGTCAATAGCGTGTTCACCACTCGAGAGGACGCCTCAGAGAGGTTAGAGTTGCGTGAAGGCACCAGTGCATCCAGTTCATCAAAGAAAAGCACACACGGGATCGAAGACCGTGCGCGTGTAAACACCTGGCGGATGGCACGCTCGGATTCTCCCACATACTACAGGCGAGTTAGTAAAGACGCAAACGGGATGTTGCCTTCTTAGAATCTGGGTTTTGGGGAAGAGAGTGCTATCTGGAGATCGTGCCTCCAAAATTCCTGGCAAAATAATTTTCAAGATTGCCAGGAATTTAGAAAGCCTGTATCAAATCCTCGTGCTTCGAATCAATTTCAATATACTCCAAATTTCATGGCAATGTTTAGAATTATTTTGCCAGGAGCGTTGCAAGCTCTCCGAATTCGCCCGCTTTTGATTGATTTGACTATGCTCAAATTTTTCTGTGAAGTTTGAAATTGAATCTCGGAAAAAACTTTGCGAGTGATGACATGAATCGCGGTATTCTCGTAGGATCGAGTGCTCTTAAGATTTTGTAAAACATGAGAGACTTACTTTATTGAGAAGTTCGGGACCCTTGACAGAAATGAAGTTTGCTTTGCTTTCACGTGCCACGGCTTTCGCGAGTAGGGTTTTACCACATCCAGGCGGCCCGAAGAGTAGGACCCCTGTAGGCGCAGAGATACCGACCTTTTTGTAGCGTTCTGGCTCCTTAATGGGCTGCACTATGGCCATTTCGAGTTCTTCGCGAACCTTTTCGAGTGCTCCAATATCTGACCACGTAGTATCTGGGATGGTAGCAAAGCCTTCTCTCTTGCTAGATGGCTGGATGTTTGGTAGAACCTCCAAAAACGCCTCCATCTTGATCATGGTGTGTTCAAAGCCCTCAGGTTCGGCCACAAACTTGTCCTTTACACGACGGACGAGTCGACGAATTGAACGCACTTCTTCAGATAAAATAGCGTCATCTTCCATCTGTTCGTCCATGCCTGAAGCTTGTTGTTCAAGTGCCTCACGGTATTGGTCCATCGAGTATTCCCCAGCTTTGCCAACCAGATCGCGTAGATCGGCCCCTACGAAGCCTGGAGTCATTTTTGCGAGCCGTTTGAAGTCAACGTCGTCAGATAATGGTGTTTCTCGTGTTTGAGCTCGAAGAATCTGCTCCCTCATCGACTCGTTCGGCACACCCATATTGATCTCAGTATCGAACCTGCCACCTCTGCGCAGCGCTGGGTCGATACTGTCGGGCCTATTCGTTGCGGCTAGCACAATGACAGGTTTCCCATCGTTGTGTTCCATAGCGAGGCTGTCCATTGATAGCAGTAGCTGAGCCACAATTCGTTTTTCCATTTGAGATTGAGAAGTGTCTCTCTTGGGCGCAATGACATCAATCTCGTCTATAAAGATTAGACAAGGCGCAAGTTTCCGTGCTTCTTCAAAATGTTCTCGAACTTTCTGCTCCGATTCCCCTGACATTCCTGATACGATTGACGGGCCCTGTATCTCGACGAATGGAACACCAAGTTCTGCTGCAAAAGCTCGGGAAATCACAGTTTTTCCACACCCAGGGGGACCGTGCAGGAGAATTCCACGCGGGATAGAGATTTTCTGCTTGACGTACACCTCTGGCTTCAAAAGCGGCAATACAAGATGTTTCTGCAACGTTTTCATGACCTTGCCAACTCCGCCAATGTCTTCGAGGCGGATTGAAGTAGGAGGCGAGCGATCAACAGGATCCGTTCTGCGCTTCTTCGTCCTTGGCTCTCCGTTCGCATTTCTTGATGACTCTCTCTTCTTCGCCGGCTCTCCATCCTGAGAAGTGGATGCACCGTTCTCCATTGGCATGGCAGCGGCAGGTGTCCCCCAACCTTTCGTGATGCTTCTGTTCAAGAAATTCGCACTTTTTGATCTGATGGTCACTTCTTCGGGATCGATGTCCAAGTCCATAGGCCCAAGATCTTCTTCCGAATCTTCGAGGTCTTCGTAAAGCACTTCCAACACACGCTCAATGCTTTGCTCCACGTATCGCTTCGGCTTCCGTTTCAACGATGAATTTGAACCCTGAATATGTTGATATACGTCGATCCCAGTCAGCCTTGGCGATTTCTCTGGTTGTTGGTCCTGGTATTTGCGAACAACCTGGAGAACATCTCGATCGAGCTGGGTTTGGAGTGTCGGGCGACCCATCACGACGTTGGCGGGGAGTTGTCGATTTGTATCCGGGGGAGGAATTGGGGACAGAGAATGAGAGTGACTACAGGTCTCGACAACCTGGCCCACAATGTATGTATGGTACGGTGATACGGTCGATGAAGTTTCCTAGCCGTTGGAGTTCCAGAGTTTTTATAGGGATGATCCGTGCCCTTATCGATACGGACCGACTTTAATCAATGCGTTCATCGGGCCGCGCCTGGAAGTCCACCTGCAATCTCAGGGCATGCGGACAGCCATGACATCTCAACCCATACACTCAACACCATGGGAAATGGCGGATCAAAGATATCAGCTCAGGATAGGTATACCACCCTCTCTCTTCATACATTACAATATAAAACATACTGACACCACACCCACTAGAGCAATCCTGGACATGAAAGTCCAGCGAGACAAACTACAGCAATACCAGAAACGCATCGCTATCCTGACCGCCCGCGAAACCCAAGTCGCAAAGGAGTGTCTCCGTCGTGGGGAGAAGACCAAAGCCCTGTCCGCCCTTAGAAGAAAGAAATACCAGGAATCCCTCCTCACAAAGACGGACTCGCAGCTGGCACAGCTCGAGATCTTGACCTCGGATGTTGAATTCGCCCTCGTCCAGAAGGACGTGCTGTACGGGCTACAACAGGGCACAAAAGTGCTGAAAGAGATCCACAAAGAGATGGGTGGGATTGACAACGTGGAGAGGTTGCTGGGCGAGAGCGAGGAAGCTAGGGCATATCAGAAGGAAGTCAGTGACTTGCTTGCGGGGAGAATGACGAATCAAGATGAAGACGAGGTAGAGGATGAGCTTGAAGCTCTGGCGAGGCAGGTAAATGGCGTCGAAGTGTTGCCTGATGCGCCAACGCAGGAGCTGCCGAGCCAAGAGAAGGAAACGCCTAAAGAGAGGATGGAGAGAAGGGCAAAGGACAGAGAAGAGGAGGAGAGGCAGTTTGCCGAGCCTATGTTGGCATAGATATTGTTGCCTTGCGATGATCTGCGGCTTGGACGTGGACTTTGGTTTGTGCATAGCGGGGCGTTTTCGGTGGTTGTTTGCATAATACATACTTGCAAGGTTTATGGTAACATTTGAAATACCTCGAATATTTTCCACCAGCAGTAGTTGCTCCATTATTCCTTGGTCAAGTTACAATGATAAGGCCGCTGTTCTGTAGCTCGAGCGCCAACGATGGGTCACGAACGAGAAGAATCGCCTTAGACTATCCAACTCAGCTGTTCAACTCAACCAGTCCGGCTAGTTAATGAGATCTACTAAGTACCAATCAGTCAACCTCCCGTACATATCAGATACCGGAGACCTCACCTCGAGCCCCTCGCTTCAGCACGAATACATCAAACCCATCAAATTACAGCTCAATGAACCAAACCATAAATACAAGATTTGTTCCCCCACTTCGTCACCAACCATGAAATCGCCAGCTATTCTCCTCACTTTATTACCATCACTCACCCTCGCCGTCACCCTTTTGATCCGGCCCGCCGCTGTTGCTGGTCGCAATCAAGGCGGCCGTTGCCAGTATTCACGTGGTCCCAAGTTCGACAAGTGGGGATACTGTATCGATCAGAGAGCGGGAGATAGGTGGTGTGGGAATGTCTATAATCCAGGCTGCGACCGATCAAAAGGCTTGGCCTGTTATGTCATTTAGGTAATGTTACCAGTTTGTAGAAGGAGTGACGAGATGTTCGCTGACATTTGTGGAGAGATAGGGAACAAGGCTGGTTTAGTGGATAGCCCTTTCTACCTAGAAGGTGTGCTTTCATTTACGGAAGAGCTTGCCATCTCTCTTTTCTGCATGAGTTAGCGCATGACCATGTATTTATTTAACTCGGAAATTGTGGTTCGAGCCGGCCTGTATACCTCTTGTTGTCGGAATCGAATAAGGAGGCTGAGTGCCATAATTATGGGAAGTCCAGAACTTGGAGGGAATGGTTTAAACATAAATACTAGCATACTTGATCTATATGGTGATCAACTATAGGCTGTGAAAGGGTGGGCCGAGGATAGGTAAACACAGGAGCGATATAGGTCTTTCTTCGGACCAAAATCCATGGAGAAGGCAGGATATGTCGACATGAATGTTGTTAAGCGTGTGATTCTTCTGTATCCCGGAGAAACGATTGAATCGGCGACACCACTACAAATGGGAGGCCTGTTATCTGTCGCCTAGAAGCCAACTTGGAAACCACGTATCTAGATACATACTTGTTTGCTTCATTGATGATAATTCTCAAGAAGTTTTGACATTGAGTTTTAGACAAACCACCACCCGAGAACTTCTGTATCTTCGATTATGTCAAGCAAACCGATTGAAACTCGCCTTGATCCTTCCGATTTCCCTCGCCTCCCCTGAGATGGTATCTATTAAAGCACTGACGCGGCACCGGTTGTGATGCTCTCTCGAGAATGATTGATGCAAATTTCCGAGAAAGTTGTGAGTTGAGTGGCATTAATGGTGTGGAGAACGTAATCATAACCGGAATTGCTTTGAACAAAGAAGTTCTCAATGGATGAGCAGTATTTAATGATCAACAGGGAAATGAAGTCATGTAAAAGACAATGAGAAGTAGGCTGGAGGGGACAAGGGTAGTGTGTTTCAAGTACGGTAGGTAGATCCATACTGTAGCGAAAGTCTTCCATTGTCGCGATTCGCGTATGTTTTCTACTTCTTTCAACCCCACGAGTAAAGCTCATGTCTTGACCATCTGACAAACCTCCAGCTTATTCAGCCATAGCATTCTTGAGCATCGCCTGAACCCCAGACTTCGAAAGCCTGACGTCCCACCTCGAGACCTACTTCTCGATGCATGATGGCCGACCAAGAACCAGGCTCCGGTCTTCATTCGAAGGTTATCTCTAGGCTCGGCATTCTGGGTGAAAAGTTATATGGCTTCAAATCGCCATGAAACTTCGTCGCGTATCGAGGCGTTGCTGTTTTCGATTGCAAACTCATCAAACCGAGAAGCAAGAAGAGTGTCATAAAGCTGTTGAAGTACGCGTTCAAAGACGCCCTCGACTGTGAAGGACTAACGAACAGGGTAACACAAGCAGCCTTGTCCCAGTATTTGCGGCAAAGCGGTAAAGCGAAGAGAGTCGACAAAGCAAGTGGTAGGCTCTTTGTGACACTCTTTTGGCTATTACATCGCCACTTTGACATTTTTGACATTGTTCCCCATTCCTTCAGGCATCTAGGTAAAAACTGAAAAGGATACGCTGTACTCACTCTAATCAAACGCATCACAAATTCCTCACTATGGACACAGATGAGGCTTTCCAAGGAGATTTACTCCTTTTGGCTTCGGTCATGGCCATTGGTTATCTAGGCCACCTTTCCTCTGAAACATTTTCGGATTGCCTCTCCAACCTATTGGGTTACTTTCACGACCTGATCGCCATTCCGGCGGTTCGTATGGTACTCATCAGTATCATCTCCACAGCTTTTATCTTGGGTCTTTTCCTCATGGCCTTTCACGTTCCTCTGTTCTGGTATCAACTCCTGTTCTGCTGCGATGCGGATGAGGAGTCTGTCAGTTTCGAAGCTAAATTTCTTTCTGAACAACAGTTGTTGGATCTCTCGTGGAGCGTCTACAATGAAAAGTTGAACAAAAAGCCACACGCCTGGAGAATGCCGCTCCCAGCACCAACTGCCGAGGAGATTAATGCGCTGACGGACCCTGGTATGCAGAATCAAGGCAACATTGGCGAGGCAGTCGCTTGGAGACCTCCCCTTGCGGAAATCACTGAAGATGGGGTCGACGTGCTGGAGGACTTTACTATCATAGCTACTGCTCAACCTGATTCTCTTGCAACGAACGCTGCCGCATCTACTACACCCCTGCAACCTCCCGTTACCATTGAAACCTTACCAAGTCTGGTAGTAGAGGACCCAGCTCCCTCAGTCACCCATCTTCCGGACCGCAAGCAGTCTACCAGCATTGCGTGCTCGACGCCACACGAAATTGGCGGCAAAGTAGAAGGTACAGAGTACGAAAATGGCAAAATAGCAGGTATAGAGTACGAAGATGGCAAAGCAGAAGGTACAGAAAACGAAGACGAAGGAGAAGATGAAGATGAAGTTAAACAGAGCGGCGATAATGAGCGCGTGGTAGACCATCTAGAATTCCATAGCCTGGCTGATATCTACCAAGAGCTCTTTGGTCAGAACCGCCTACATGCTGGGCATTTGATCTGGCATGCTGCAAACATCGGGAATTTGGAGGCTGAACAGCCTTTGGATGACAGCGCTTTCGATGCTCTGGTCGAGAATACACATCAACAGTTCCAACGAGGTGATAAATCTGTTCACGAATTAATCATGGAGGCCTACGTCCTTGCTCGAAGAGATAGTCAAGGAAGTGACACTGTCTGGGATGTCTATGATAGGGGCAACATCAGCTTCGACGAGGCGAGTAGACTTGCTGATCTCTTCGTTGACCCACAAGCTCACTATGAAGTGGGGTTTCCACTTGGAACTTCGCAACCGGTTGACGAGAGGGATACTGAGTCTCGAACACATGAAGACCGCCGGATCTTATTATCAGGGCACGAACATGACGGAATTGACCAAAGCGAAGGCGGTCATGAAGACTCGACTGTCGATCCCGAGGATTCTGATATCGGTTTCGACGGCCTGGTCGATCGGGAAGAGATCAATGACTTACCCACTCTGTTGAAGAAATATAACGAAGGCGCATTCCTCGACGAGGATGCAATTCGACATGCCTGCCAAATGGGGAATTCGCATCGCGAGGCTGGACGCCTGGAAGAGGCCGAGCTCGACCTCGTGTTCGAAGGTATTCAGGCAATGATGGAGGAGGGATGGTCTATGCCGGACTTAATTGAACAGGCATATTCGAGTGCCCGGACCGATGGTTCTGATGTGTTGGGGGATAGCCACCACAGTTCCTCAGACGTAGGCGAAGACAGTAACCACACTCCCAATCCGGGAGGCCACGGAGGTGAAGAAGAGGACACAGACGATGAAACTGAAAACTACTTCCAGACCGTTCCCCAAGACATCGAAGACATCCCCACTCTATGGGCAAGATATAGAAACGCGCCTGGCAGCGCCCATAAGAAGGGCGTCGTTCTACGCGCCTGTGAAATCGGCAATCGAGATCGCGGGGACAGCTACCTCGACGAACATGACCTCGAATACCTTTTCGAAAAAATCTACCCCGTCCTCAAGGGGCAAGACAGGCCCCTATTATCTCAAATAAACCGCGCATACGAAAGCGTCCGATACCATGGACTCACGCCACCAAAGGATCTTCCAGGGGTAAGCTTCCCCCCCGAGTCCGACATGGAGGGAGAAAGCCCTACTAGTACTCTAAATTGCTGTGTCCTTATGTTTTGCGCGAGAGTCGAGAAAATGGAGTTGGAGAGTGGATTGAGATTGATTCACCTGCATGATCAGATGGCGGAGCTTTGGCATGAGAACTTGCCCCTTCTCCGAATGGAATGCCATGCCAATTTTGTCGCGGAGGTGGAGAATGAGGACGGTTCGTGGAGGGAATTGGCTGTGCAAAAGAGTTGGACGAAAGAAGAGTTGTTGGAGGGGGATTTGTGGCGGCCCGGATGGGAAAGTTATGTTTATCCGGCTGGGTTTTTTGAGGGAGGTTAGTATTGAGGTGGATCAGTTTCTCACACGTTATATCTTCGGACAGCGAGGTCAACAGATTCGGCAACTTGATCTAGAGAACTCCTCTAGCGGAATCCTTTGGTGCGGCAGTATCTCGACCTGTTCTCAACACAGGTACATTTAGCCAACCCGGAGGCGCAAATGAACAGCCACGTCAGACCCTATTTTCGTTTTCCGACTGTCAAACATTTAATTCTCAGGATTTCCATTCATTCAGAGATAGCAGATGTAATATACAAAAACACAATATCTCGAATAATCACGCAGAGAATCTGACTATTCGAGTTATCAACCGAAAACTAGTATTAAGCTGCAGGCAGCAGTCCTTGCTCTATCGACCCAAACAGCTCATCGAAGTAATATTAGTCGCTTTTTGGTACTCGGTATAACAGTAGTCACGAGACATGTAGTACTGAGCTATTACTGGGATGCGCTAAGCTTTATCCAGGTAGTAAGGTATCTAAGCATCGCGGCACGCCTGGACTAGGTACCGGCACCTGCATGCATGTTCGACAAGCGCTTTGCCAACGTGCCTCGGTGCGGTAAGATGCCGTGTTCTCGTGGAAGGTCTTGGTCCGCGAATACTTACCGTGGCGCTCGAAGTCCTAGTAGTCGAATCAAAGGAGGGCATGAATGGGAAAGTGAAGACAGGCCCAGCCGCTTTTATCCACTGTGATGGATGGATGGATGCATGACTCGATGCGCTCCGTTGGCGAACGATACATGAATCGCCATCGCCATCGCCATCGCACACCGACACGGAATACTCCTTATTAATCCGGTTGAAAGGTCTCGCAGCACGGTTTATCCGTCAATTCCCAAGGACGGGGATGTAACTGAATTGCTCTCAAACCCCCGGATTCTTCTTGTCAGGCTAAGCCATCAGGGAAGCTTTTCTCCCTGATCCGGGATCACGAGCGGAGACGATGTTTTAATCCATGTTAGGCAGGTGGTAGCAAGAAAACCAAGCGCGCTAAGTACAACATCGTCGTGGGTTCCCCATGGGAAACCATGGCTTCCACATCCCAAGCTCCCCACCGTGCCTCTGCACTGCAAACCGCGTGGTAAAGACATTACTGAGGGTGCGTATTGATCAAATCGCGTGCGTCTCTCAACACACCCAAGTCTATGCCGGTGATCTTGCCGGCATAGACTGGCGCTTCCCGAAGTCCAGATGATGGGGAGCCTTTTGGATAGTCACGCTACCACAGGCGGAAACGCCGCCCAAGTGTGGATACAGACACGGAGTACGGTCAGGCATGTCAACTGGGGGACCGGGGTAGACGATCGACTATATAATCCTCGCTCCCACTGGTCTTCTCCAGGTTTTCCCCCTTGTGCGCATTGATCCACCCTCTCTGCCCATCAGAAAAGCCATAAACCGTCGACAACATGTCGCGCTACCTCGATTCAAAGACTGCTGCTGGTGGTGTACTCGACCACACCGATAGTCCCGAGTACCATGAAAAAGGCGGTCACAACCATGATAATGTGTTGGTCGAGGATATCTTGCACCATCCAGACGCTTTGGCCAGTGCCTACGATGGCGAAAATCGCGAGCACAGTATGGGTGTCTGGGAGGCAGTTAAGCTGCATCCTATGGCTTGTTTTTGGGCTTTCCTCTTCTGTTTTACTATTGTGCGTCCTTGATCGAGCATTTTTTTTTTGGAACTTTTGAGAGCTAATGAGGCAAGGTCATGGAATCGTTTGATATGTTCTTGAATGGAAATTTCGTTGCTCTCACGGCTTTCAAGAAACGCTATGGAGTGTCTCATAATGGAGAACATACCATCGAAACCAAATGGCAAAGTGCTCTTTTCCAAGCTGGTCAATGTGGTGCGTTGGTCGGTGTTTTTCTCGCAGGGCCAATCACCAACCGTCTCGGATACAGATGGACTACCATCGTCGGACTCCTCATGATGAATGCCACAATTTTCATCTCATTCTTCGTGAGCCGCAATGATCCAGCAGAAAGAACCAAAGACTGATAAATCACAGGCCGATTCGCTTGCCGTACTCACTATTGGCCAAGCGTTCGAGGGTGTTCCATGGGGTATCTTTATTGCCAACTCTCCTGCATATGCCTCCGAAATCGTGCCAATTCAACTTCGTGGTATTGTCACTGCGACGCTTCAGATGTCGTGGTCGATTGGAAGCATCATCGTGGCTGCAGTGACCTATCAAACCAACAAACGAACCGACGAATGGGCATGGAGACTTCCCCTCGCATTGCAATGGGTCTTTCCTGTACGTGTATAATTTCGAGCCGATTCGTTCATCCACTAACTTCTGCAGACCCCAATCCTTCTCTTAGTATTCTTCGCTCCAGAATCTCCGTATTGGCTAGTTCGAAATGGACGTAAAGAGGAGGCTGCAAAATCCGTGAAACGTCTTGGGCGTAGTACCACGGAGAGTGACCAACAGACCCTGGCTATGGTTGAGCGAACTGTTGAGATTGAGCGCAAGCACGGTGGAACACCCTCTCTGCTCGACTTGATCAGGGGCACCGATCTCAGACGAACACTCATCATATGCTTCATGTATGCATCCCAGAATTTCGCCGGTAACTTGATTGCCAACCAGGCAACCTTCTTCTTCGAGCGTAAGTCGTCCTTCAATATCCATTGAGCGACAACCAGGGCTAACGTAATCTGCAGAGGCCGGCATGTCAACTGACTTCTCCTTCCAACTCAACCTAATCAACGCCTGCCTTCAATTCGTCGCAAACGCCCTCTCCTGGTTCATAGGATCCTATTTCGGCCGCCGAACCATCTACCTCTGGGGCACAGCCATCAACGCAACTTTCCTCATCATCCTCGGCATCTGCGCCACCATCACCCAGAATTCCACAACAAACTACGCCCAAGCCTGTCTAGGCATAATAATCTCCTTCGTTTATGCCGGCTCCCTCGGACCAATCACATACACCGCCATCGCCGAAACCTCCTCCGTCCGTCTCAGAGCCTTATCCACCGGTGTCGGCCGCGCCGCCTACTACGTCGCCGAAATCCCCATGATCTACCTAGCCTCGCGAATGCTGAATCCCACGGGCTGGAACCTCGCCGGAAAATGCGGTTACGTCTGGGGCGGAACCGCCATCACCTGCTGGGTTATTGCGTATTTCTTCCTGCCCGAACTCAAAGACCGGTCCTACCGCGAATCAGACATCCTCTTCAACCGTAAGATTTCGGCCCGGAAGTTCAAGTCGACCGTCATTGATGTGAGGGAGAATGAGTGAGGTTTCGTTTCGGGAGTGGGGCTCGAAATCAAGCATGATATTATTACGTTTGATGTTTAACGCTCAATACCAAATACCTTTTCGATGTCTGACGCTGCTTTTTTTTTATCATCTCGGCGAGTGATGACCTGCGACTTCGGTGGTAGAAATTAAATCATCTTGGATATCTACGGTCGTCTAAATAAAGCGACTAGTACCTCAGTTTCCCTCCCTTAACTAATCCTTATCTAACACCCCCATCTCTCACATCTCCCCACCTGCAAATCCTTCTCCCACGCCAAATAATTGTCACATCTCTAGAACAGACGGGACGCGCAATATAAAACGTGCCTACACTCCAACCCCTCGGCTCGTCTCTTCGGCGGAACATACCCCGAACGCGGTTATACTAGTCCTAAAAAGATTCGCGTAGCACTAATCAAGGTACTAACTATAGTAGGTAGCGCCACTATATATTAGTACTCTTAGGTAGGGTTTTTGTACGTCTTGATTTTATGAGAGGGTTGCTAGATTAGGTAGTAAGCCTCGTACAAGAATTAGTATAGGTAAGACTATATAGTAGAAAGAGTAAATAGAGGGAAAAAATAAATTGAAATCTCGCGGAGTCTGACTTGTGAATATTAAGTACCGATGCGGTAATCGTAATCACGCTACTGTAGGACTGAGCTAGATGTCAACTTATTTTTCCCCTCTATTTACTCTTTCTGCTATATAGTATTACTTTATACGTCGCGCTTCGAGTCTTTTGCGCTTATAAATTTCCAGCTCGGCCGAGGAAGGACCTAAGATACCTGTATCGGAATCGAGCTATACTCTATCGGAGTCGAGCTGTATCATTCACGATCAATACCGCCTTAATCAAAATCAGAAAACAGAGTCAGAGTTATCTTGAAGAACTTTGCGTTACGGATCGGCCACCTGCGTGTAAGACACTCTTTCCAGCACTCCTTACTAACAAGAGGCTGCGACGGAGCAGATAAACCAAGGTTACACTAGGTGAAGCGCTATCAAACATATAATCTGTACTGTTGCAAGTTATCGATACCTAATAACTGGTATACCTGTCACGTCAGTAGAAATACGAAGAAAGTATGATTCTGCTCGACAAAGGAGGTTCTATTGTTATAGAAGCTATGCTTCGATCTCTCTATTGACCGTTCGCGGTTGAAGGTCAACCAAAACGCAATGTAGATCTTCAAATCGGTATCGCTTGGGCCTGAAGGAATACGGTATCGCCATGGTACACAGTATGTACCTTTATCTTACACAATCCACTCCTTGCTTCATTTCTGCTGCCCTTGGGGATTTCTCCTTTTCTTGGAATAGATCATACTAGATTATGCCTTTTTCTGTCTTGGGGTTTAGTGTGACTGGGAGACCCCAGATTTGTTCCATCGATATATTCCAAGTGTTCCTATGTTGGGTCGAAGACATTGAGTTGCTGGTCAGAGGTGAACGTTTGTTTCTTCGAAACCAGGTGAGCGGCCTGGCTTCCCGATCTGTGCCCCTTGCGTAACCTGGGTCATTCCTCGCTTATGTTGCCCTCAGCTATATACCTTTCTTCGTAGTTGAGACCATCCCTCACTTCAACCTCGTCTCTATTTTGTCCCAGAGATCCCTTTTGAACTCTCTGCTTTCTTTGATCTTGAGACATAAACAAGCACAGGTCAGGCGCACAGAAGTATAAGGTCATGTGCAAGCATCAGGTGTTACCCAGTCGTTCTTTCCCAATATCGCTCTTCTTGTTGTCAGCTCATTGTCAGTATTACGAGCTTCTGTGCAACACAGAAAACGAGTACAAGTACCAGAGCTTTCCCTGCAGACATCCGCTCTTCCACGACAGTTCACTTTGCACGGAGGCCTGATGTAAGTCAGCCCCTATCTTCACGAAACAAAGCTTCAGCTGACGACGAACATCAGACAGGCTTGATTTCCATACTCACCACCACTACGTACACACTACCCTCGACTCGAAATCATGCGACCGATTAGCGACATTCTCGTCGCAATCCTCATCAGCTTCGTCTTCCACTCGATGACTTCAGCTGTAGCTCTTCCCAGTCTCGATACACCCGGCACATCCAATATCAAACAGACTGTCGATACCAGCTACTACCCCGCCAACCACCTCGAAGCCCGCGAAAAATGCCCGAGAAACGACCACGGAGATCGAGCCTGCGGCACCTGCGTCACCCTGTACGAAGGCTCCTTCTTCACCGGCAAATCACACATCAGCTGCACATCACCACATCAATGTCTCACCGCTAAGAGCATGGGTCTTGTTGAGTTCAGATCGGTTGATTTCAAAGGATCCACCAACTGTCGTTTTTCTCGTCATCTGAAGTGTGAAGACAATGCTCTAGGCGACAGTGTCCGTGAGGACATGCAGGTGAGAACAGATTTGCAGGACTCAGAGCATAAAAGGGGGTTTCTCGCCGTCGAATGTGTGAGGCCGGATTGAGGTTTGGCAGGGAAAGGGTTTTCGGCAAGACCAGATATCGGTTCTAATACTATATGAGCGAGATGACTACATGTAAAGATGAGGTGGAGGAAACACAAATTATGCTTCTGATCTCGTAGGTCGATTGGTGTCGATGAGAGGCGGCGGATGGTCATATATCCCATGCAATCAAATACACCTCTTGACTGGCCTTGGGTCTATACTCTTTCAAGGCATTAGATCTACCCAGCACAGACAGTAATTGGCTGATCAATTTATGCTTCCCAAGCTTTCGATCACGGAGAATTTCAATCCCACACGGCAAGCAACATCATTTTCGCCACCGATGACTCGACGATCAGAGCAGTAGTAGGGAAGCTTGGGTATTGTCATATCTCATCAACGACTAAGCTCCACGAACAAGACGCTGTGGCAGTTCGAGAGAAGACGGCGGTACTAAGGTTCCTATATTGGTTTTCTAGTAGCCGTAATCCATGATAAGAAGTCTACTGACAAGAGGGATACTAGGAGAGCCTAGACGATCGGCAAGGGATTTGTAGACATTGGAAATAGAAGTACACTGTTGCTGGAGCTCCTTCTGGTCTGTTAAGCTTCCTTACTATATCGGTAGATATTCTCAATAGCTAGGTTGTAGCTAGTAAGTCAGGAGAGATTGTTCTGCGTCGAGTGTTGAATGAGTAGACTTTAGGGGAAGAGATTTACCGGTTAGTCGGTGGGTTTTGGACGACGCTGGGTGCGGAGGAAGGTGCTTTTCGCTGAGATGTAGCCTTGTGTTATGAAGAATTTCCTCTGGGGAAATGAGGTGGAGTTGAGAGACGTACATATAGAACGGGCGTTGATGAAAAGAAGAAAACAGCTTTGAGTGAGGAAGAAAGATTGGCGTTACTGCCTCGGCTATTGTACGATATCGTACTCGTAGAGCTCGCCCCCTTTCCCCCACGGTTGCTAGAACTAGAATTAGCCCGGGCTTGAGTCCGTCCGTCGAGGGGTTTCTATCAAATCGTATTAAACAACAGTAACCTCTGAGTATCGCTGTTCTGAAACATCCAAAAACCCAATGATGAGGCTTCGTACGGCAACATATAATATCCACGGAACTACTCAACTCCAAATTCAGAAGCCCAATCTTCCACCCATTGCGTCTCGCCACACACTGGACTATATCAGTGTAACAGATTGTACTAAAAATCGGTCTTTACTGTTCCAGATCGATACTAAAGAGTTTCCAATCAGACTACAACGAGCTTATCTATGAAGATATTTTTGAGAGCCGTTCTGAAAGCTTCATGATGACTATAGCGCCGTGCTCAGACATACTACGAGGCAGATTTCTTGGAATCGGGACTTAATCCCTTTTCTCACAGACCCTTCAAGAATTCAAGCCTCCTTTAACTGTACGGATCCTCTATATCTCTCTTACTAGCACGTCTAATTATCTAGTCTCCCGAACGCAGCATCCGCTCGCCATATTCGGGGAGATTCATATCAGTTTACAACTCTGTTTCTATCGGGACTTCCTACGGATGACTCCAAGGACCGATTCAATGCAAAGGGTTTTGATAAAAGTCCAAAAAGGTCAAGAAGTAACATAGCATCTCGATAGGCTGGCAGAACTACTGCGTTCTAAGAAGTACAGTGGTTAACATCGTTCTCAGATATTCCAGCAGCGCAGGCCTGAGTCCGACGCCCTAGACCGATCAATCCCCCTTAACATTGTGCACTGCCCTATTATCCTATCCCGTGCGAAAAGATATTTATACTAGACCCTTTATTCCTCAGTCCATCACACTTCTCATATTCCAAACTATTCTCCGCCCCAAAAAGATCGTCTAAGCCCGAGCGGTGATAACATCTTCATTATACATCCGCTTCGCCTAATGAACCATTAATCGGCCGACGACTCCGATCGACAATCCTCACTTACTGTCGATCGAATCCTTCACAATCCTTCGATTTTTTGTGCCACTCAGATGTTTTGGATGGTCGTACTAGTTATCGCTTGTAGCTATGATTGCCAAAGCTGTGCAGAATTGGTTGTATGACCGCATTTACTGACGTGTTGCGATGGTAATCAGTGTACTCATAGTGAAGATGTATTTGGGGAGAGAAGGCGCATGGGTTTTGCTCTTGTAGATGAAGTTGCACTCCCACTTTTCGACACTCTAAACTCAAACGTCATGTTGTACCATTTCATCGTCAATTCCCTCTTCGTTGCCGTTGCATGGGCAGGGATTCATACTGAGATAACCGCCTGTAAGAATTTCTTCTTTACAATCCAACCTTCTCTGCTTACCTCGGCACGCAGCTGTGTTCATCATCCCCAGGAGCATCAATGCTCAGATTTCAGACACAGAAATGACCAAAATTACATCCATTCTCATTTCAACGTCGTCTCACTTTCCGGAATCAAAACACCTTGATCTTCGCCATAACTCTCCACAGACTGTTCACACAGAATCTACTGTTAGTAAGTAGCCAATCATGTCTTACGGTCTGTTAGGTTTCTTTTTGTCCTGACGCGATATTTAGCATGCTGTCTCGTCAAAGCTCGCGCTGCTGCACCTACCGTGCTCGCGCTCGAAGCAGAACGTCCTAACGGGAAGGTCCAAGACCAGATCCCGATTGCATATCCGACCACGCTTGCGACTGTCGTTCGTCGCCGACCCAACGCTCTATAATCTAAAATGCTGAGTTGAGTCTTACGATACCGGGAGTCGAGATTAGGGTCGTGCTAAAATGGTGATATGTGTATACTCAGCGACGAATGCTGGTCTTCGTTGTGCGAGGTAGTATAGCGCGTTGTAATCAGATCGAGGACGATAGCCTATTGATTGGGATTTGGCCCAGATGACGGGGAGCTTATAGATCTGTGGATCTCAGTAAGTGCCGTGTCTTAGGAGAGATTATGTAGTCATCAATTGATTTTCGTGCAAATGGAATTAGAGAAATACATGCTGTCCTACGACAACTACCTGGTGGCTGAATTGTGGCAGGAGCCCTTGAGACGTAGCCTATTACTACGCAGTGCAGTAGTAGTGACAATATGATGTTCTGTGTAGCCTCTGTGGGAAAGACGATGGTAACGGACAATAGTGAAAAGATTAAGGAAGGTGGAGAAATCGACGGTGGGAGAAGGGTCCATGGCGCTTGATATCAACCGATTCCATACGAGCTGCCTTGCCTTGGAAGCATAAGATGGAACTTTCCCTGGTAATATCTGCTGCAGCGTGGTAGAGTTCGATCCAGCCGAGTCTACGGACTGACTCGATGCTGCTTAGGCTGAGCCAGAGGAACGGGAAGAGACAGCGCGAGAAGACGAGGGGAAAGAGCTAGTATTTAGTCGGGCTTTAGCTGATCCAGAGGAAGGGTAACTGTTAGTAGGTCTTAGACCTAGGTCGCAATATCGTAATAAGGAAATATACACGTGTAGAATAGTCTCTCTATATTATCTTATATATTCTATCTACTTATTATATAAATATATTAGAAGTTAGAGACTTTAGATCCCTACTCTACTAAGCTATCCGTAGGAATCTTTACTAGAAGTCTTTTCTTTATAGCTAAAGTTTATACTAATATAGTATCTAGCTAGTTTATATAAGAGAGTCTTCTTACTCCTTTTCCTTCGCGCGATACTCTAGTAATAATAGTAGTAGACTATAATCTAGTTATAGTCTATATAAACTAAAAGATAACTTAAAAATCTACTACCTCTCCCCCTTCTAGGTAACCTACTTAGGTAGGTACCCTATATATCTTCTACTACCTAGGTAATATATATAATATACGGTTAGGCTATTATATATAGTATAAGGGCCGCCTAATACTAGGCTAGACCTACTTTTCTCTTCGTATAAGGAATATTAGCTTAATCTAAAAGGGTAAGTAACTACTTTCCTATTACTAGATCCCTTTACTATAGGGCGATATATAATAGTACGAAGCCTATTTAGGTACCTAGATTCTAGTTAGGTACTTAAGAGGTACCTTCTAGCCTTTAGCTTTCTCTTTCTTAATCCCCTAAACTATACTACTACTACTACTACTACTACTACTACCTCTTCTTCTTCTTCCTTAATCTTAATGACTTCCTATATATTTAGTACCTTATCCTCTTATATAGTAAGTTAACCTTCCTTTCTAGTTCCTTAATTTAATCCTAAGTTAGTACTTACTAACCTTTTATACGAAGAATAATTAAGATTATAGCTACTCTTATCGTCCCTAGTACGGCTCTTACTATAGTTAATAATATAGTATACGGCTAGATAACTACTTATTCTAGTCCTAATTATATAGTCTATCTCCGTATTCCTACTAGATAGGTACCTTACCGTATATTTATATAAGCTCTAACTAAATATTTATATAATAAATCTTTCGGTATCGTATAAAGCTAACTTAATCTTAGGCCGATAAGCTTATCCTTCTCTAGCTCCCTTCTATAGATATTAATATCCTTATTAAGTCTAGTTTAAGCCCGTGCTAGCTCTAGTTCTAGGTAGCTTCTTAGATCTACTATAATAGTTACTAGAATATCTATACGAGTCTATCTTATTATCGTACGATACTAACCTTAATAGGCTGTTCTTATCTAGTCCTATAGTATCGCTACTCCTACCCTCTATACTTATACCTATAGGAAGGCTACCTATAACTAGAAGTTTATTAGTTATTATATCTTAGCTAGCTTCGCTCGTAGTACTTATATAGAATATACCTTTAGATCTAATTATACTTAGTATAGCTACTAGGCTTAGTCCTAGTTAGTAGGCTATAGATCCCCTTTAGTCCTTATATAATAGTTTTAATAGATTCTAGTAGATATTAAAATACTAATATAGGTAGAGTCTTAGTTATATAATAGAAGTCTAAGTAAGAGTTAGCTATCGTACGATCCCTCTTCTTAGACTCTAAGAATAATAGAATCCTTAACCTCTAGCAGCTTTTTATTTTTTCTTAATCTATAAAATTAAAATAAAAGTAAATATAAAACCTATTATATAGAGGAAAATACTTAAGTATATAACTATAATAAGAATAAAAGAAAATCTTCCTCTCCTTACCCTATATCCCTAAGGATATTACTACTAGAATTAGGTATCTAGATCCTTAGATCTATCTATAAATGCCTCTATTCGTACGACGAGCTAGTTAGTTAAGATTAGCTCTTCTAGTTTTATATTAGGATCCTTCTTAGTTAGTAGATCTCCTAGGTTATCCTTACTAGAAATCCTACGGATCTCTAATATCTCCCTATTCTCGTACGACTCCCTAATAGCTATAATATCGATTATAAGCCTCTTCTTAATAGTTATACCTAGCTTAACGAGGTAGTTATATAATAATTTCGAGCCTATATAGATAACTAAAAGAATCTTAGGTAGATTTAGATAGGAAGTAATCTAAAAAAGTATTATACTAAAGACGATTATATTATTAAACCCTCCTATTATTCTATATAGCTTACTTCTAAGGATACTCCTTATTACTCTCTTATATTTAGTAGAGCTCTAGTAGATAATATTGCCCTTAATTTAGAATTCTATCTCCGTATAAGAGGTTTCTTCTACTAGGATAATTAGGAATCCGAGCTAGGATAGTAGGTCCTAGTTATTAGCAAAAGATCTCTCTATAAATATATATAGCTTAGATCGTACGAGGTCTAAAGGAATAAATTAGAGGCTTCTAGCTTAATATTAATCTACTATTAAATTCGTACGTTAAGGGCCTCGATATCCTTATCTATAGGATCTTTAACTTAGGCTATTATTAAAAGGTTAAAAATAGCCTCTAGCTAGTAGATTAATAAGATATATACCCCTCTCGGGTACTACTTAACGTATTTCTATTTCGTATCCTTTATACGTAGATGAATAACTTCTAAACGGTCTACCTATCCCTTCTATTCTAAGAGAATATCTTTTCCCTCTATCCTAATCCTACCTCTATTAAATTCTAAGGGGGTATCCTCTAAAAGGATTATCTTTAGTTTTACGCGGAAGCCTACCTTCTTAAGCTCCCTATCTTCCTTATCCGAAAATACCTTCGTATAAAAGTAAAAGGTATTATTAGTCTAGAATCTAGTAATAGAAAATTCTCTAGGTTTAGATTTAGTCGTTAAAAGATAGGGGTTATAGGTCGAAATACGTATCCCTAGGTTCTTTAGATAGTAGGAATAGTATATATAAAACTAGTAGAGGCCTAACTCTGCTAGTCTATATAGTACTTTCTAGATATATATAATAGTACCTAAGGGGAGAAGATATACGATCTATCTTAGTAGTCGCGCGAAGATTTAGCGGAATAGGTATTCCTTAGCCTAAGTAGGGTCCCTAACGGGGCGGGTTTAAATAGGGGGGGTTATCCCTTCTATTCTAAGAGAATATCTTTTCCCTCTATCCTAATCCTACTTCTATTAAATTCTAAGGGGGTATCCTCTAAAAGGATTATCTTTAGTTTTACGTAGAAGCCTACCTTCTTAAGCTCCCTATCTTCCTTATCCGAAAATATCT